>CM076610.1:57836523-57894583 GCA_038502775.1 Hippodamia convergens | reverse complement strand
ATTCTCTCACGATTTTGTGAAAAGCCTGTCTTCGCCCAAAACCCGGAATAAGAGTGCAAGATGTGAACAGCCTGTATAGGAATTATTCAAATCGGCCAACTCTCTAGATCGCTCTAGTAGTCTGGGGCAGATAAAGAGACCGAATCTATATTTCTTGCAGGTGCCCATCATTCACAACATTTTTCAGGCGGCAGTGAGAGTGCATAGAAATGATTACAGTTATCCGAAGCACCTTGATATATTGCGCTGGGGCGCCCGCTATTGAGGCGTACCCCGCGCATTCTTTCGGATCAAGATAGCCGTAGAATGGCTGTGAATATATAATTGCTAAATATCTGCCGCTTTTGCTTCTATCAGTCCGGGAGCGTTGCGAATGAAAAATTCATAGTAAACCGGCTGATTTTGATATCCATATACGATCCCCCACCGAAAGACAGTTAACGAAACGTCAGCTGCTCGAGTAGCCGAAGGTCTGAGAGATATAGAAAGAAGCGTAGCAAAAAAATTCTGAAAATTTCCGTTGAAAAATGCATTGTGTAGCAGAATAAAAAACGATTCTAAAGCGCTCAAAAGAGTTCATTGATCATGGAGCAGTGAATCCCCAAGCAGCGCCTGACCACCTTAAAGGCGATATATGAAAATAATAATTGCTCCGTGCCTGTACGAACTTGTCGTGCTTTTCGAAAAAGCACTAATTCTATGGAAAATTAGATTGAATGATGTTTAATATCGCTTGAAATTTAGCTCAATAAATCTAATATAAAAAAAGTCAGACATCAAAACACATTAATCAGATGTACACGTTCGATACTGCTCAAAATTTAACGTAATAAATACACTGCTCGAAAAAATTAACGCACATTATGAAAATCTCAAATTTATCCTACAACTGGAGGTGTTCCCAATGATAATTATTTTCATCAGAATTATACATGTATATTTTATCCTATTTCAACGTTTTTCTTGAACACAGATGTTTTTTCCCAGCAGGAATAAAAAAAGATTATATTATCAGATAATAAGCGGCTCCATTCTAAAATCAGTTGTTCTCGATCAATTCTAGTGATCAATAGTTTTTCTTTCGTTTGATTTTCTACACTCGATCGCTATGCAACGCGAAACACGCAATTTGACCCAAGAGGAATGTGCCCAAGCGGTAGTTTTGCGAGAAGAAGGTTGGACATACACAAGAATTGCAGAAAGGTTTGGAGTTTCCCATACAAGAGTGTCCAGAATGTTGCAGCCATTCAGGGAGACAGGAATGAATATCCGAAGACCAGGACAGGGTAGACCACGGGTAACAACTGCCATTCAAGAACGTTACTTGAGAGTGTCTTCGTTGAGACAACGGTTTGCAACCGCTCGCCTTCAAAATCAGCTTGAGCAAACTCATGGGGTGCAAATTAGCCCTCAGACAATAAGAAATCGCCTCAGAGAATATGATTCAAGGCCTCGTGTCGCGGCAAGAGGCCCAGCTCTTACCCCAGCCCATCGAAGGGCGCGTTTGGATTTTGCGAGAGAGCATATCCATTGGGAAGAGGCCGATTGGGAAAAAGTTCTCTTCACAGATGAGTCTAGATTCTGCCTCTACCATTGTGATCGACGTTCCCTTGTATACAGACGTCCACATGAAACACATGCTCAGTGCAATTTCCTGAATACTACTGGATTCGGGGGAGGATCGATTATGGTATGGGGTGGAATATCTTTGACTGCTCGCACAGACCTAGTGGTCGTTGATAATGGAGCTATAAATGCTGATAAGTATATAAGGAACATTCTTGAAGAGCATGTTGTGCCATTTGCCCCATACATTGGTGAAAATTTCTTTTTTATGGACGATAATGCCAGACCCCATCGTGTGCGCATCGTTCAGGAGTACCTTGAAAAGGTTGAAGTCTTTCGAATGGAATGACCAGCAAGAAGTCCAGATCTCAATCCGATTGAGCAGGTTTGGGACAACCTCAATAGAAGGCTGAGAATTTCAAATAATCGTCCAGCTTCTCTTAATGACTTAGGAATCCAACTCGGAGAAATCTGGGAAGGATTAGATCAGAACATTTCAAGAATATGAACCGTCGTTGTCGAGCTGTTATTAACGCAAGGGGTGGAAATACCATGTATTAAATCACTTATCAGCATTTCAGTATTTTGAAAATTGTTCATTTCTCTCCTTTCACATAAGATTCGGAAAAACCCTGAATTTTTTATCCATTTAATGTGTCTTGTTTCGTTCAAAACCTCCCCGAGAGAACATAGAAAATAAATTATAA
The DNA here is from genome assembly GCA_038502775.1 of Hippodamia convergens. Classification (NCBI taxonomy): domain Eukaryota; kingdom Metazoa; phylum Arthropoda; class Insecta; order Coleoptera; family Coccinellidae; genus Hippodamia; species Hippodamia convergens. The sequence continues at coordinate 57,892,310 of CM076610.1, read as the reverse complement.
AGTCAATGTAGAGTTAACTTTCATTAAAATTGATATTTTCAGAATGTGCGTTAATTTTGTTGCGCAGTGTATAATATCACAAAAGTTATGTTCAAAACAAGTTGGTACGAACGGTGTAACTTGCGCCCTCTATGAGAGTCAGGCATCAAAACATATTCATTAGATGTACCAGCTTCCAAAACATATGTAAAATTTCATTACAATGTTGACAGTAATTTCGGCAAAATCGTAAAAAACGTGTATATTGTTTTCCTTCTCAACGCTCTGTATCTTGAATTCGAATGGCCTTACAGAAATTTTTTACTGAACAAACCCCTATTATTTTTTAGTTTACTATCTATCCTAGAGAAATGGTCACCTTCCCCTGAAACACCCTGTATATGAGAGGTAGCAGTTTATTACAACATACTTTTGACTTATTACACATGAAGCGTTAGGACAAATAATATGACAAGTGTAGTTGAAAATAAACAGTTGTTTTGTGAAAATTGAATATCGGGGCAGAACAGAAGGGTCAATATTCCTGTTGCCTCAATATGTATACTGAAATGTTTGAACATTTGTGCCTGATAATTCTTTGTTGTGTTATGAAACGCCATTTAGATTTTCTCGTATGTTGTGTTTTCTTGACTGCTTTGAATTCCAGTTCTAGAAACAAGAGCACTTTGTTCCAGGTTACAGATAGCCAGGAATTGAGTTTTTTCATTTTAATCTCTAGAACGAGACTTCAGGGTCGGAATTTATGGCGAACGACTCTGGAGATATTGATTATGAATCGCATGAATCTAACTCTGCTTTATTCTTCCAGCTTGTAACTGCGACCCCGACGGTTCCCTCTTCAACACCTGCAATTCAAATGGACAATGTATGTGCAAACCGAATTACCAGGGTTCGAAATGCAAAAGATGCAAGGTGAGCCCAGTTTCTTCATTGCTTTTCCGAAACATACCCATTCAATTCAAATTTATCATAGAGCTAAACACGATCGCAATCACAGAAACGCATACATATTGATGACGGCGTTGACAACGGCGCAAGGCGAAAGAACACTGAGTCCAATACTATTCAAATTCGAAGAAATACATTTCAGTTTCCGCGTAACAGGTTGCGATTGCCTGGAAATTAAGAGGTCCTAAAACATGGCTGAGACTAATTCAGACGCCTCCAGCTGCATGGACTTGCAAGTCCCATTACAAGCAACGAATTTAAGGCCGCGATAATTCTTTTTCTTTTTCCAGGCGGGCTACTGGAAACACCCTCAACTCGGATGCAGCGAATGTTTCTGCGACAGGGACGGATCGGTTGGTCTGGATTGCGATGCTGAGAACGGGAGATGCGTCTGTAAGCCTGGAGTGGGTGGTGACAAATGCGATTCTTGCCTGCCAAAGTACTACGGCAACATCACTTATGGATGCAAGAGTAAGTGCTCAAATCTAATGAAAATGTGATTAATCGGAGTCCAAGAACTGTTTTTAGAATTTATAGTTATGTTTTTGGAGTTGTTTATCGCCAAAATATGAATTGATTTTCCAAAAAACTAGTAGTCTAAGAATGCAGTGAGGTTATTTCAACCGGTTTTACTGTAAACTGTGTCCCAAATTGGTTGAGACTGCACGGCATCTCAGCTATTATTGGAGATAGAGACATGCGGTTTTCGCGACCCTGTATCACTCTTTTGTAAAACTTTCAAACCCACAAACAGAAATATTCCAACTACTTTTTTTTTCTGAAATACAGGGCGGAAACGAAAAATGTCTACTTTTGTCTATTATTTCTCGGGACCTGTATGAGATAGAAAAAAAGATTGAAACTGTTTAAAAAAGATATTTTCACGTAGAAGTCATTGGCGTAGTTGAAAACTGCTTTTGAGATTGAGTACAAACCTGTTTTTTTTTCAAATAGAACACCCTGAATATTTTAAGGTTAAATTTTTCGATTTTTTTTTCTGAATGTATCACAATCTAAATTAAAAAAAATTTTAGCTACAAAAATCAGAACAATTCATATTCATGGTTGTTTTTTAACAGTAGGTCATGAGTCATGAATTCTCTCATACATGCTTTCAATCATTTCTTTTTTAAAACGCCATGTGACCTATTTATTCCATTATATTTTAACATAAACTCAACATGAAAATGTTGAAAACGAAAGAAATTTTAATATTTATATTGAAATTTTTTCATACATGTTCAGCTATTATGCATGTGTGGAAGAATACATGCCCCACTATTAAAAAAAACCAACATAAATATGGATTATTGTGATTCATTAAAAGTCAGAAAAATTTTGAAAAATTCCACGTACTCAATTTCAAAAACAATGCTCTGAAAAAAAATTCAACTACACCACTGACTTCTACGTAAAATTATCTTTTATAAGAAGTTTTCATTTTTTTTCTATCTTATACAGGGCCCGAGAAATAATAACGTTTTCGCCCTGTTTTTCAGAAACAAAAGTAGTTGTTGGAATATTTCGGTTTGTGGATTTAAAAGTTTCATAAAAAAGTAACACAGGGGTCACGAAAACTGGATCCCTCTATCTTCAATAATAGGAGAGATATAGTGCAGTGTGAACCAATTTGGGATACAGTGCATCCCAAATTCGTTGTTCCCTAATAGTCCAAGATCCCAGAGCTGTAAGACGTAACTCATTTTCACATGGCTGATTTTCATATATGTTTTGTAGAATATTATTTCTAAAATAATATCATAAATGTCAGACACTTTCTATGGGCCAAAACTTTTGTCAGACGCTTTAAAGATCCAAAAAAAATTAATGAACTTATTTTCACATTTCTGATTTTTCAATATGTTATTGAGGTAACTATCAAATTATATTTCATAAGTTGGATAAATTGTAGTGACTTAACATCCCCTAAACACAAACATTATTTAGCTCAATAGTTAATTGATACAAAAGTCATTCGCGAAATTGCCTAAGCAACAAACTTTTCTATTACAATCGAGAAATTTTGCCGGCAAAATTTCATCTCTAATAGTAATACATATGATATTCAATGCTCAGGGTATGCTGTTTTTACATTTTCTTTACTCGGAGTTTTCATTGATATCAGTCAAGTTATTGAGCAGTATTCATTTTTGCTTTGTTGCTAGATTCTTATAATTTTTATTTATATTATTTTTAGCCATAATCCCCTTGTAGTTTCATGTGAATTTTGTGATATTGTTTTCTTACAAAAGTGAATTTTCAAGGAAGTATAGTGATGAAAACCTACATCCCATTTTGAATATTTACAAGCCTCCCCTGAAATTGATAAATTGTCATTCTCGTGAAAATTTGTGTTCTATATGTTTATTTTCTTTTTCAGTGTGTGACCCGTGTGACAAAGAAGGGCACATATGTGATCCCCATAATGGAAAATGTGTTTGTCCCCATCTGACTGTTGGATATAGCTGTGAAAGATGTGCCTTGAATTCATGGGGATACGTACCTCAAATTGGTTGCAAGGTGAGGTGGCTAATTGGTTAGATGGTGCCGTTTTTTTATATTAATTTTTTCGTGATTTCCGACATTCTATGAGACAGAATCTCAAATCAAAGCTTCTAACAGTATTAATATGGACCTTAGTATTACTACAGAGTGTGAGACGGCCAGCTCCTAAATTTCAAAGCTTTGTTGGAAAAATGGGTGAAATTAAAAAAAAAAATTCAGACAGATCCACGTTTACCTCAAGCTCAGGTCGTTGCAGCTTGATGAGCTTTCTGGTGTAGGTCCACAATTTTTTTTGTCTGAGCAAGTCGAGGAGTATTATTTGCATTTTGGACCTTAGAAAGGTTTAGGTCCATCAGGCATCAGCTTTGATGCTTTCCCCACTATTTCATCCGCCTTTTCATTTCCTTCAATACCACAATACATAGTTTAAAGCTTTTACTACCGGATATACCGACATTTAGAGAGTCTTCCTGGCTTATTGGTCAATTAGGAAACTAATAATTTCCTAATAGACCGAAGCGATAAGTCCTGAAGACTCTAAATATCACCACAATTCATAGTCCAACTGATTACCTCAGCTGCCAACACAATGTTGCTTCTTCCATGGAAATGACATTGACTTTTCGGGAGTGACGTGATAACATCGGGGGTCGTCAAAATTGTCTCATGTTCTTGCAGACGAAGACAAACCGTCCTCCGCTTCGGGAAGGTTTGTCTGCATTGCATCTAAAAATTGCCATTTTCAATAAAAGTCACGAGAACAAAAGAACCCTCTGGAACACAGCCTTGTCTTGTGGTCTTTCAATTTGGAGCTAGCTGTGCTACTCTTGGATGATATTCCTACGGAAAAACTGAAAAAATTTTCGAATTTTCCACAAGGTATTACTTCAACCCTTAGAAGTATTTCGAAAATATCCATAGATGTCAGAGCTCATATAATATGTTGTTCACAATCTACCCATCATGAACGTTAATCTTGTTTCTCATGGTGACAAGCTCAATTCTCTTTTCATTAGAAAACTTTGATTCATTCAAGCACACATCCAAATGAATCATATTTTCAATGATCACCAGCTCTGAAAATAGAACAATGACAGTTGACATACGACAACCCATTACTATTCTATAAGCATAATTTGTTCGGATAATCTCAACGTGTGTAATATTTACTCCGCATCAACGTCTACTTTACCCAATGTTCTCAAATTGACTCTGTTTATTGACCCATCATCAAAGTTCATCTCTAAAAATACCGATAAATGCTGAACTTAAAACGCATCATCCAATTAAATTTTCATCGCCTTCATGCGAAAGCGGAGGCCTGCCTTCCCCCTGAATAACTTGGAGGGGGGTTCATTGGCCCCAATACACGTGTTCGATATTTTTCCCATTTCTGGATTCTAGCGATGTTCCGATGTATATAAAAATTCGAGACTTGTTTACAGTTCCCGAATAAACTATCAGAAAGATGGGGAAAGACATTCATCAGAGTTCTTCTCGAGGAAATGCGAAAAAATAACAGGAGGGTCTGGCGAGTGTCTGTCTTTAGCTTCTTTCAGAAAAAAAAAATCGTGAATATTACTGGTTCTTTTCAAATTCCTCATGATCAATAAATAGAATGCAACTTCAGTTGTTACCGCTCAGCAACTCCTCTTCTTCACAGTTTCGAATGAACCGTCTAAGTGACAGACAGGGCAGCAACTTTCCTCAGAAACTTCATGCCTCCGACGCACAACCGAAACTCAAAATATCATGGTCCGGACTTCTTGATTTTTCTGTGAGACTAAAACAGATTGTCCTCTCCAAAGCCCTAAAATTCGAAAATATAAAAGGGCAAGAGCATAAAAATGGACTAAACCAGAAATTATTTTCAGTTAAATCAGGAAAGCTATAACACGAACTTAACTAAGCCAAAATTCAAACACCACACAACCTTGTTGCCAGTCTCCTAGCAACAATGGGTCTGAATCAAATCCATAACGTGCTGTTTCTTGAACGGAAAAGTGTTTTCAATCAATTTCGGTTTCCCTCATGATTTTTCAGAACTTCAGATGTTGTAATACAGATAGGACCCTCATAAGTTGATCTTCTCGCATAATTAAACCAATATTTTCAACTTTTCAAAGGATTGTTAAAATCTCTGACACTAAAAAATTTCTTGACCAATTCAATAAAAACAGAATTGCTCCCTCAATTTCAAACCCTAATATTTTGCAAGTAAAGGGCCGCATACTATTTATTATATACAGAGTGTCCCATAATTAGACCGACAAATTTCTAGTGGATTATCTAGACATTATTTGAGACGCTTTAGACTAAAATCATATCGGTTGAGGCTTTCGCGGACTTCGTTCAATGTAACCTGTTCTTTCGAGCATTTCAGCCGTCGTCGTGGATTAGTTCTCGACGTTTCGCCAGTTCGAGTGTCTAGCATCTTCGGGAGTTATATTTCAGGAGATGTTCTCACTGGACTGAACTGCTTGAAGATGCCAGACACTCGAACTGGCGAAACGTCGAGAACTAATCACGACGATGGCCGAAATGCTCGAAAGAACAGATTACATAAAATCATATCATACAAAAATGCTTCGTTAAGGAGCTAGAGCCTTCTGAAGATGACATCCAGGCAACACTTGGCTACTGTCAAGAATACGCATCGAATGGTTCAAGTGAATTTTTTTCATCTCAATCATGAGCTTATCATTCTGGGGGGGCGAGGGGTATTTTTAGTGACAACTTTTTTACCTTTCATTATTTTACAAATTTTACATCAAATTAATAAACTTTCATATTTTTTCTTGGAAAAATGTGCTCTTGTTTGACATGCACCGGTTTTGAGAAAAATTGATTTGGAATTTTCATTTCGTTCGCTACTCAATGTTCGTTATGTGAAGAATCATAATGATGTGAGTGAAATATCAATTTATTGTACTTGATTTTAATAATTTTATAAGAGCTCTGCTTCATAAAACAATCATAATATGAAATCATTTGATTCCCCTGAAGTTTATTTTTTAAAGAGCTATTGAGGAGAGATGTGTAACACTGCGCTGCGCCGCGCAATTGCGCCAACTCAGACCACTGAGTCGAATGTGTCAACTCATTTTTCGGAAATGTATCAGCGCATGGCGCAATTCATTCAACAATTCCTACCTTCTTAATTTTCGAGTCAATATTCTTTTCAAACTGCAATTTTAGACTCAGGAATGTGCATTCACGATTTTAAACCCTTTGAAGATTATATTTTTTACATTTTCTTTTCATAACAAAATAGAGTTACCTCTTGGGTTAGATGAGTTGACTCAATGCGCTTGTGTTTGTATGTATGTTTTCTCTGCGCTTGTAACACAGCAACTCATTGCGCTGAACAGTTTAACACAGCCAACTCATTGCTTTGAGTTCAACTTTAACTCTGACTGATGAGTTAGAACTTTGTACTAACTCTTACTTATCGTCGTGTATCATGTGAAAATAAAGCCCATCGCAGGATTTTCATTTGAATTGCGATTTGTTCTAATGCTGCATAGATTTGGATTTTTCTCAATAACAAAATTAATAATTCGAATTGGTAAGAGTATGTTGTGTTAGAACGATTCCGAAATACTTTCAATTCAGTAAAATTCGCATGAAAATTCGTGAATTGGCATATTTTCAGTAGTGGTCAAACACGTGAATACGCTTATTGTATTCAACTCTTGATGTCTTAATACCACCTTGAAACTCAGTGGGTGCTCTCTTCGATACTCTGACACGGATGCGCCATTTGGCGCAATTGAGTTAACTCAAGGAGTTGGCGCAGAGAGGTGCGCTTGAGTTACTGTGTTAGCTCAAAATATTTCACTGAGTTACCCATCTCTACTACTGAGGGTTCTCTGTACTAAATGATGAAGAAAGAATATTTCAAATTCATTTTTCTCCAAACTTGTGCAACTGGGCGATTGCCTTTCCAACAAGGTGCTGCTCAACCCCTTTTCCCTATTCAAAAATGAAAACTGTTAGGGGTTGCGGGTAGAGGGGTAGTGATATCAAACTCATTTGAACACCCTTATTTGTTCCCCTCTCAACAAAATTTGACCTGTCTGAGCGTTTTTTCGTTATTCCATCCCAAAGCTCAAAATTCGGGGTGGAAAGTTATGGATGGCCCACACTGTATATAAACTATCAATTTTTGAGATTACACGAGTGACTTCCATTCATTTCCGTTGACGTACAACCACCCGAATGTTTCGCATCACTTTGGGCACATCCTTAATCGTTCCTGATTATATAATCTCCCCATTTATCAAACATAAATTAATCCAATGGAAATCTTTCAGAATTGCTCCTGCTCCAACACGGCAGCCTGAAACAGCAATGCGACCCAATCGACAGTGCGGAATGCGAATGAGAAAAGGATACGAGGGTGAAAAGTGCGATTCTTGCACCTTCGGTTACTACGGTTATCCCAACTGCAGGCAGTGCACCTGCGATCCGAACGGAACCCTAGAGGGAGAATTCGCGAACGGAGTTGCCAGATGCGATGAAGATGGAGGTTGCCGATGCAAGGTGAGGCAAAACACGAATAATATTGATGATAATACTGATAATAGCTTCACACACGCTTGAGCCATGTGCGAACATGCCTCTGAAGAAGAACTGAACTTGACAATGAAGTTTATGACGTTTGCGCAAGATAAAAAGTTAGTCTTGAGTGAAATCTGTCCTCACGGGATATAAACTGAATTGTTAAGGAGGTTTGAACGATTTCCAACAGATTCTTCAAGAAATAGATCTCCACGTACATCCATTTTTCCCTTCAGTACTTCATTTCAGAGTCTCATGCAAACTTCGGGAAGAAGATGTATCTATACATAGTTAATAGTTTAAAAGGGGTTACAGTCCACGGCGACCTGATGGTCTATTGTACCCCCTGACAATATTGTACTCGCCTTCCAGTCCCAGAGATCTCATGAAATCCAATATCTCGGATGGCTTCAGTGAGGCTAATTCCTCACTCCTACAGGTCTCTTGACCAAAGCATTGTTTCCTTTGGTTTGCAATGCCAAAGCATTCTGTGACTAGGTGAATGGGAGTTTCTTCCTCCTCCCACAGAATCTACACTCATCAGTGACCGATACACTCATTCTCAGCAAGTTCTTTCTGAGGTGACAATTCCCTCTAAGAAAGCCAGTGAGGAGGTGTAGTTGGTTCCTACTGAGATCCAAATATTTTTTGGATCTTGCAGTCTCAAAATTCGAAGGAACTTTTTGGAAGGATCCAACCCTTGGAGATTCTGCCAGAGTGTTTCTCTTTCAGTTTTCTCCTTCTCCAGAAACTCCTTCTTATATGTATATTTTGCTATACCACAGAAAGGTTCTGGGCCAGTGAGTGGTTTCCGAGCACTCTCTCTGGCAAGTTTATTGGCCTCTTCGTTACCTGTGATTAACGAATGACCAGGAACCCAGATTAAAGAGACCTTATTTTTCTTGCCTACCTCATTGAGTTTGCTCCGGCATTCCCATGTCAACTTTGAGTCGATGACATAGGAGTGCTTTAATAGCAGCTTGACGATCTGAGTGAATAGCTATGTCGCAATTCTGATAGTTTCTCTCTAGATTAATATCTAGACATCTTTCGATTGCTAATATTTCTGCTTGCAGAATACTCACACAGGAGCCTAACGATAGTGCACACTTAGCCCCGTGAACCCCAGCGCCAGCTCCCGTGTTGGTTTTAGAACCATCTGTATACCATTTAACAGTATTTTCTTTGAAATTTTAGTCGGTGTATTCCCGCTCCCATTCTTCTTTTTTGCATAACATCGTACTGAAGTTTTTCTCAGTACTTACTGTCTTGACCATTACATCACTAGGAAGGTTCGCAGATGAGATGTAGTTACTCAAAGAGCTCCAGACTCTCTGACACCTAATTCGCTCATTACCTACATAAGAAGCAGTTCGTTTTGGTTGGCATCGCCAAATGCGTTAGGCGTTACTTATGAAGAGTAACAACTCAGAAAACCGGTCTATCTACTACGCTGGTCAGATAACAATACGTTCCTGCAGTGTTCAGGATTCAGATTCTCACTAGCCCAACTTTAGTATTACAGTTTACTTTCTTGGACATACGTCGATGAACTTACCTTCTAGTAGTACTAAATTTGAACACTATAGATTTGAAGGAATATTTAATTTAATACGTACTACATACCAAGAAAAATCTAAGTATAAGAAATCAGGTCTTGGTGAGAAGGATAATATGTATTTGGATTGCTCAATACCTACCATCATTCCAGAGCCTAGCTTCAAATTTAGAATTTTGGAATTGATCCTTTTCTTATTTTCATACTTCGAAGTTTCTTTGTTGGTTAATTGTTCGGCAACAATTTTTTTCTTGAAAAAGTTCCAGAAATATCCACTGAGATATTTCGAAATCTCAAACCTGTTTGGTTCAACCCAATAGAGTCGAGATAAAGATCAGAAAGAAGCGGATGCTTCACGCTTATTATTTTTTTTTTGTTGGTTGGCCATATATTTCATTATAACTGAAATTTTTTCTTTCAAGCAATGTGGATTAACTTCTAATTCAGTTTTCTGTGAGTTTATAGATTCCTTTAGACCCTTATCAAATAATCATTGATAATAACAAGGTGGCTCTTTACCTTTATCAACCATTATGTTCATAATTTTTTTGCTCACAGGAGTTCGTGGAAGGCAAGAAATGTAACAAATGCAAGCACGGTACTTTTGGACTAGACAAGAACAATCCTCGTGGCTGCATTACCTGTTTCTGTTTTGGAAGAAGCAACACCTGTTCTGCTCTGGATTACACTTGGGATCAGATCCATACCGATAAGGTGCCTTTCACGAAGGAAAATTGCGTAAGTAGTATAATCATCATCTTATTTATTCCTCGTTTAAGAGCCTTACGGAAAATGATCCAACGATGAAAACACTCGAAATGAATGCGTCTTGGACACTTTTTCTGTAGATCTGACCAAACAAAATTGGTGGTAGTTCTATATCTGGAAAGCTGCAGGAGTATTGAAAAAATAAAGGTTTTCGACTTGTACATATATTTCAGCCATGATTCTTAAGGCTAATAGAAACACTTTTCTCGGACACAATTTCTCTGATTCAGCCTAGATAAAAAGACTTGGTCATTTTAAACCTTCATAATACATTAATCGAAATATAATTATATCGTTCCAAACTTAAATTATAAAATTTTTAGTTTTGATCAAAGTTTCATTTCCTTCGTCAGGAATTTTCTGTTGAAACAGTTAAAGTCTCAGCTTGTACGTTGAAATAATTTTTTCATGAATGGTCGAAATCATGGATGCTATCCAGAAAAAATTATTCATGAAATAACTTTTAACAAAATTGTGGAAGCCTATATCCCTTAGGGCCACTTGCTAAATTCCGAACTAATTCAATCCTAAATCAGATGCGCACGCATAATAAATGCAAGATATTATTATGCGTGCTCATCTGATTTAGGAATAAGAGCTGAATTAGTTCGGAATTTAGCGTAGTAGCAAAAGGCTCTCAGTCTAGCAATCCTATAGATAAAAAAAATCAAGGTTATTTGCAGAGTTTTACAATCAACTGGTAGTATATTCATTGTTTGGTCCATAATGTTTTCCGGATAATCAAAAATTCGGATATTACGGACTTTCCTACTCTCAAATTGAATAATATTTTTATTCAAATTGAGTTTTATTTCCGTAAACTGTAACTTAATATGTAAGTACAGACATATACTGGGTGTTTCACGATCGATGGTACGTTAGACGTTTACGGAAAACGAGTAGCAAGAATTTATTGAAAATTTCGTTTCTTAGACAAGAACATGCTCTATCGATATGAAATGTTTTCAGTGTTGCTGTGTTGCCGTTATGTCAAAAATTAGTAACTACCTTGCTTTTTCAAACGGCACACCCTGTACATTATTCCATTTTTTTATTCATCGTAGTAACACGATTATTATGTATCACTTTCTCATACTCGCCTTCAGCGGATTTCTGAGTAATTAAATAATAATAATAATAATAATAATAATTGACTTTATTCAGTGGGCAATATAACACCATATTACAAGACATCTTACATTACTATCAATTTACTACCTACCAAAAAGGCGAAGTCTAGCAGAAATGCTAATCAACTTAACCTGAAACAAATGATGTCGTTCTTCTTCAAAACATCTTTGGTTAAACAACCATGACTTCCATACTATAAATGCTAGGAAGCTGAAATTTCATATACATAATGCCAAGATCCTATGCAGCATGCACTGGTTACAGAGTTATACCATTGAGTATAAATATAATATATCAATACTCAATGGTTATACAGAGTAATTCAAAATTAGATAGTTTTTCGAGACATACAAAAACAGTTGAGAGTGCATTTTTTCAAATGGGATGCCCTGTATATTATAAGATATATCACATATACATTTTTATATTTTTCGGTAAAATATCGAATTTTGAATGACCCTCTATAAAAAGAAGCGTATTTCGTAACATCTGCATGATGCTTAGAATCTCAGCATTCTTCATGCTATATTCAAGCTTCCTAAGATTTAAAGTGTGGAAGTTAAGCAAAGCTACGTTTTGCAAAAAAAGAGGAAATCATTCAATTACTCAGAAACCGCTGAAGGTAAGTATGAAAATGTGATACCAAAAAAATCGTGTTACTACGATGAATAGAGAAGTGCAATAATATACAGGGTGTGCTATTTGAAATAACAAAGTAGTTACTACTTTTTCACATAAGCAGCAACACCGCAGTACTGCGAATATTTTAGTTCGATAGAGCATCTGTTCTTGTGTAAGAAACGAAATTTTCAATGAATTCCTGCCCTCCGTTCTCCGTTAACGTCGAACGTACCATCGACCGTGGATCACCCTGTATTATATGTGAATAATACAAAAGTACGAAAGACAAGTTAGTTTTCTTTCTTCGAGAGAATTTGGAGCATAAAGCTCTTGAACTTATTGAACGAAGAAATTGAAATTATATTGCAATTACGCTATAAAAACAAGTTGTTGAAATCACACACAAATAGAAATAGAAGTTGCCTCGAAATCCTGCTAAGAAAATTGTATCAATCAAATGAAAAGTACACATTTTATCTCTACTCTTGGCGCTATTCCTGACAAAATGTCCTACCAGATCAAAAAACTTGCAGAAATCGTTCCCCTCCAATCGAAAATCTAAGGGTCCTTGCAATTTTTCTAAATGCGTCATTTCACCTGTACCGTTCCGTTCTCAAAGCACCACTGTATAAATATGAAGACGTTCCCATCCACATCTTCCTGCTTTCTGTCCACAGCTATTCTCCTCCCCATGCATCAATCTGCCGCCCAAGTTCACCGGCGATCTGACCCTATCCTACGGCGGATTCCTGAGAATAATAGGCCCATCCACCACGCCCGAATACCTGGTGCGCCTCACTGGAAACGACATCACTATCGAGAGCAGCTTTAGCGACGACGTCAGACTGGACGAGCTCAACTGGCGCATCTTCAGAACGTCCGACAGACTTCTGCCGGACTGCAACCGGGAGCTCAACAGGAAGTGCATGATGGTCATTCTGCAGAACGTTTCGAACGTTGCAGTCAAGACGTCCACCCAGGAGGAAATCAGGTGAGTCTAGGTTATATCTCATAAAAACGATATCCCGGAGACTAAAACGCAAAAGGTAGGAATACGGCATGACCGTTTTAAATAATGCTGAAGAAAAATGTGGAGACATCATTTTACTACAAAAATTGATCATCAATAGAACAATACACATAATAGTATTCAAATCAAAGCTGGCATCAATAAATATCACAGCGAGTCATCAATTGACAACAATGAGTAGATTCTATAAAAACGTTCATATTTGCGGAAAAGGATTTTTTCATGTAAATGCTCAAGTAGATAGAAGCAAGGTAGATATAAAAATCGGAGACAAAAGTGTGAAAATTGGAACATGCAAACGTAATCTAGGAGCGATATCTGATAATAATCTTCGATTTGATGATTGAATTTCGAATTGCATTCGTCGAGCATACTATAGATTGAAAGTTTTATATTGTTGTCGTCAATATATCCAGAAAAACTGAACAAAATTTTACGTTACCCCCTTGTACTATCGACTTTTAATTTCGACGACGTGGTCTATGGAGATTTCCGAACTGTACAGACTAGGGCGAGAATTCACACGTTCAAAATTCTTGAGATTCATATTGGGTATAAAAAAGTTTGACAGAATATCTCATAAACTCAAAGAAATTGGTTGGTTGAATCTGAATTTCCTCAGAAAATTACGCGCAGCCTGTTTCTACCATAATCTTGAAATGAATAAAACCCCAAACTATTTTCATAGATAAATAATTCCTAGAAGTCATGTCCATAACATAAATATACGAAAAGAAGGTCTCATCACACCACCAATTGATCGAACAACCTTTTATGAAAAAATCTCCACCTACAACCCACTCCCATATATCTACAAGACTTCGAACGCGAAAAAATTCAGGAAAAATGTCCACCTATTACAGGGATGTCTCTTATTTAAGTTTACTGCAACAGTGAACGAGGAACACCTGTAAAAAAATATGAAAAAAGGAATAGTTAAAATTTTTCACTAACGTCTACGAGCTAACCTGGAAGTTATGATTCATTTCCAGTTGTTGATAGTATATTCTAAAAAAAGTTGCAGAATGAGCTCCTATTTCAATACGAATGCGAAATTCGAAAACGAGCGACGAAGGAGCGAATTTCGAAAGCATGAGTGTTGGAATTGCCTTCTGCAACGAGTATTAGACGATATTTTCTCTATTTTAGTCAAGTTTCATGAAATACTCTCTAGATTCAAATGAAAATTCAGATTAGGTACTTTAGGTAGTGACTTTTATATTGTATCTTGGCAGTTGGTCTGACTTACGAAATTTGACAGATCACGGAATTTGAAATGATTTGATTCGAAAATTGATTGGATCGGAGGTCAGTACTGATAACCACAAAAAGAACAATATAACTGAAAACAATGCTGTAATGAGTTTCATTACAGCACTACTTTTAGTAGTGTAATGAACTCATTACAATATTGAAATAGAGAAATTATAATTATTGTGAAAATAAAGACATTATTATTGTTATTAATCATTATCACACGATTCTAAATCCGTAGGGCATTGCTAGAAAAACTAACTTTAAAGTTGCTCGTCTCTTGTTGGGGAATTGTAAAATGACATTTTGTTCAGGGTGCACGCATTTTCATGTTTGAATACCACAGTACTTTGAATCTATGAAAGATAGCAGAACTTTGGAACCCTTCTTCAGCTGCATAAATTAATGAATAATACCATCGATAAATATTGATCCTTGATGGAGCTTCATCACCAAAAATTGAATTAAGTTAATCGATGCACCATTGCTGAGTTAATCCACGTTGAAAGTTGTAAGAATAATCTCACGGAAATGTTCACGATTTCATTCCATTTGTTGACCGAGGCGAAATTAGAGTAAACAACAGAAAAAGCGGTCGTATGTCAAAATATTCTGAGTGCTCATAACCTCAAAAATGTCAAACTTTAAGATAGAGATGTTAGTTGTCAGAAAGCAATACTAGGGTTGTCCAATCCAGAAAGATAAAATGCAAGCCCTGGTTATAAGATTGGATGGAGAGGTTTTGGAAAGTGTGATGAATAAAAGGGTTACTGCGATAACATTGGACGTGTACCACCAATTAAGAATAATGAGGAACTCAATTATTCTGATACATACCATTTTATATGCAAAATAAATGCCGACGTAAATGTTGTAGGAAATTAAATATTATTTATCTATGGGAAATTATTCTATACTAATTCGTAGTTCTTGCATCAGACCAATTTACAACCTTCAACAGATCATGTGAAAACGAAGTACATCAAAGGCAATAACAGTAATTTCTCTATTTCAGTACCGTAATGAGTTCATTACAGTACTGAAAGTAGTGCTGTAATGAAACTCATTACAGCATTGTTTTCAGTAATATTTCTCGTTTTGTGGTTGTCAGTACTGACCTCTGATCTAATCAATTTTCAAATCAAATCAATTCTTATTCCGCGATCTGTCAAATTTCGTAAGTCACACCAACTGCCAAGCTACAATACAAAAGTCACTAATCTGAATTTTCATTTGAATTTCGAAAGTATTTCAAGATACTTGACTGAAATAGAGAAAATATCGTCTAATATTCGTTGCAGAAGGCAATTCCAACACTCATGCATTCGAAAACTCGCTCCTTCGTCTCTCGTTTTCAAATTTCGCATTCGTGTTGGAATAGGAGCTCATTCTGCAACTTGTTTTAGAATATACTATTATTGGCTGAGATTTTGTCACTCCTTTTTGTGGAGTTATTTTTTTTTACCTTTTTTTTTATATTATTGGTCACCAAATCCGTCAAACCGTGTGGATTCGAATTGGGTAAGACTGGATATTATATCGAAAGATGTAAAATACCTTCTCCATTGCCTCCACTAGTTTTGTAAATTTTTCGAAACGAAGTGGAATTATGGGGGTTGTTGTATTGTCTAAAGCTGAAGCCATAATTCCCGAAAGATATACACCGGAATAGTTGTTCCAATTTCATGTCGAGTCGGAAATGTGCGGAATTCGAACTGTGATGAACGACGGAATAATATTTACATTCTCGTGCCGAACTTCATACGATGTTAATAAAGCGGGTAATAAGTCTCTGCAGGCAGACATACCAGAAGGAAATGCGATGGGCTGAACGTTTCGAGCATTGCTGAACGACATGTCGAAACTATTTTTACGACTTCTGATAAAAATAGCAAATGGTAAATCTAGGAATCGATATCTGGAGGAGAGGAGGAGGAGGAGGTCTCTCATAACCTGGATTCAGCGTGTCCAATAACGTGATATCGATCGAACGTACGACAACGACGTAATGGAAAACGTCCAGCACACTGCCAAGATCTAATTGAAAATTCTATTTAGATTACCCAACATTATAAGTGAACATTTTTTTGTTGCTGGTGGTATTGCATATGATTGATTTACATCAAGGTCTCATCGTGCTATTGAAGTATAGGGAAAGTGTACGTTGTCGCCTGAATGCAGAAATATTCACAATAAGCTCATTTTACGAGGCAGCATTTTTTTTTCAAATTTTTCCGGAAGTTAACACTGTAATAAAAAATATTGATATAATATGATATAATCTAATGAACTATCTTTATTACATCAAACGTTCTTTTAATTACAGTGTTGATTTCAGGAAAAGTTCCAGAAAAATGCTCTCCTGTAAAATGATCTTTTTGTGACTTGGAATAGTTCTGCATTTTACCAACGTGCGTTAAATGAAACGCCGAATGTGTATTAGCCTTAACGATCTGAGGGGGCACAATGTGGACGAACCTTAAACATAGCCCACCTGAAAAACCTGCGTGATGATAATCATAGATTAATACTATTAGTACGAGAGCTAGTGAACCTTTTGAGTAACGGTTTGTCGGTAAGGCTAGAAATTTTTATAGCGATAGTTCCTAGCATGCTGAGGATGAAAACCATGACCTGGCACCCCTCACCCCTGCACTTCATCAACCCCTATATCTTTGAAAGTGTAAAAAAAATAAAAAAAAACTTGTCGCTGTAAGGTGAAACTTCCATACGATTTTGTTCATTCATTGTCAAGTTCAAAAAAAATTGACAGGCGATTTCGACGAGCACAAGTACCTGCCAGGCGACTCGAAAATCGTGTGAAATACGAACAAAAATTAACTTTCTTCTGTAAGGCTGAAATTTATATATGTGTTCGTCTGTGGGAATGAAAAAATAAGTTTTATTATTAATCTTCATCATCATCTGATATGTTATCATTAATTTCTTCATCATATAGTATAGTCGTTTCAAGCGTAGTACACTGTGTCCTAAATTGGTAGAGACTGCATTATATCTCAGCGATTATTGAAAATAGAGATATGCTGTTTTCGCGACCCTGTGTCACTTTTTTGTAAAACTTTTAAATCCACCAACAGAAATATTCCATCGTCTTCTTCTCCTAGGAACTATCGCTACAAAAATTTCTAGCCTTACAGACAAACCGTTACTCAAAGGTTCACTAGCTCTTGAACTATATATACCTAGATGGGAAACTGGCCTTGTAACGGCCGGAACTACAGTGACTTTATTCACTGTAGCCGGAACCGTATTTTAGCGCCATCTTTTAACCTGGAAACAATTAATATCGCTTTCTGAAAAAAGTCATGGATGACACCAGAGAAAATATGGCAGAAATCTGTCTTTTTCCAACCAAGCACATTTGAAGGGCATGAATAAGACTCCATTATTATACGATATGCTAATACATGTCCTAAACACCTAAAAAGAATTTCAAAAACGGTTGTCACCGACAGTGTTCCATATATTGAAGACACTCAGTACTTAGAACATACAGTGAATAAAGTCACTGTATTAAGAACAGTGCTTACAGCGACCTCTATCCGACTAGAAGGAAGTACGGATCATGTCCGATCTCAAGAGATCGCGGGAAATTCGATAGATATGATTTGGTTTCTCAATAGATCTTTTGAAAAACCAATCTTGATCTATAAAATTCAAATTTTCTTCGATCTTTTGAGATCCGAAACGCTTTGTACTTCCTTCCAAACTGATAGATGTCGTTGTAAACACAGTTCCGAAATTTCTAGAGACTTTCCTATCTATATTAGTATTAATCTATGATGGTAATGATAATGTCTTCATAAACTCAAAGTAAAAAACTTTTAATGAATCTGTCACCTGCAGTCATTCTGCCATTGTAAGTTTTCGAAAGGGCCGCCTCTGTCTTTATAATTGTGATTAAAATACATCCCGAAAGACTTCAACAATTTATTTCTCGAAATAATGGAAAAGTCGCTACGAGAATGCCTTGATGTCGTATTTTACGAGGAATTAGTGCAACTAGGGATTACCATCTTCATATTCCTACATAAATCCCGCCGGAATAAAGCAAAATATAGATCCCCCCATCATCCCCATCCGGTCCGCATCATGAAACGGTTTTACGACCTCATTCGGATTCAATATACGGAATCATGTTTGTTATAACAGGTCCGGGGTTTCAACTGGTGGTTTCCCGACGCAAATAAGTCCTGTTTGCGTTCGGCTACGTCGGCGACGCCCGGAGACGTCGGAGCGTCCAACGTTCGAAGCTGGACTCGCAAGTGTGCATGCGCTGCTGCGGTCGCGGCGAGAATGGGGTTGGAAATTGACCTGTAAAGTAGGTCAAAGGAACTGAAAGATTCCAGATCGAGAATTGTGGTTTAGCGCGATTTGCTATACTATCTGAAGGCCGAACCGAGAATGCCTACACAAGTATACAAAAGACAAGTTTCAAAATTCACGGACGTTGCAATTTGAAAAGGCGAGCTTGGTATCATCAAAACATCAGCAAAGATTATAGAGAAGAAACCGACTACATCACTTACGTTAGCGCCATCTGGTTGTTTCAGGAAATATCTGAAGGCGCCAGACATTAATATGTTAAATATATAATGCCCACTTGCACCGTCAAATATATGTCTGACTTACGTCCAACTCAAATTTTAAGTTAGGTTTGGGACGCTGATTCTCTTGCACCGCAGTTTAAGTGCCACATAAGTTATGATTATTTCGAGCCGTGAATATTCATGGCTTGAACAAGACTTTAGCCCGTCTCAAATATTCAAACGTCAAAAACTAACTTCAGTTTTGACGTGTTGTTTTTGATTGCGTGAATTTAATAATTACTATGGATAGATTTTCATTAAATGAAATTGATGATCTATATAAGGATGATTTCCACATATTAGATATCATGGCTTTTCTAGAAGTCTAGAATTTAATAGGGCCGATCACTACCATGATATGGACGAATTCGCATTTTTTTCGGCGATTTCGTTTGACCAAAAAAAAAACTATTCTGCAACTGCTGAGATTAATTGAGGTTGATTCAGAATTGCCAAGTGATATGTAAGTACATATCTTATTATATCTTATGTATGATGATGTCAAACCTTAAAGAAGGGAGGTTTAAGCCTTGATGATTGTAGGAATCAGAGTGTATCACCGATGAGTCAATTCCTTACGTGCCTCCAACTCTACGCATCAGTAGGACATTTATTGGCTGTAGCCGATTTGATAAAAATCCATGAATCTACAGTATCAAGAAGAGTTGTTCAAGTTTCAGTATTCATAAAAATGTCTCAGACAGAAGCAGAATTACGTTCCACCCTAACCCAATTTCACCAAATTGCTAGATTTCCTCGTGTTATTGGAGCAATTGATTGTACCCATGTAATTATTAATTCTGCAGGTACTATTCACTCTTGTGAATATGAAAACTATTACTTCGATGATATTCCAAAGGTGTAGAATTATGTCATTCTAGTTACGAATAAAGAATTGTTGAAATCAAATCAAATCATTTGCTTTAAATAAAAAAAAATTAGTTGTGCTATGCCAGTTCGTCAGCGGCCCAAAGTATATGCATAGACAAATTATCTTGTTCGTCTATGAATTCGCGTGTTCTTCTTTCTTCGCTGTGCTCAGTGCCGACACAAAACCATATGGTCATGTCGCATTTCTATGTCAAAACAAACAAATTCACTGATTTATACAGTGTTCCCAGTTTGGCATTGCTTAGCGCGTGCTTAACAAAGTCGTTTCTATTAGATATGCGGTGCAAGATCTGATCCGTTAGGGCGAGGAAAAGCATGACTCAAAATTCAAGGGCGCCTTAGACCAGTGTGTCTTAACCAGAAAACGGTGCAAGTGGGCAAAATTAATAAGAAACACGTAGTATAGCACAACGATAAGAGCGATTGCCTTGTGACCGCGAGTCCCGAGTTCGAATCCGAGCTAGTATAGAAACTTTTTAGTCAATATTTTGGTTTTATCGCACAAAATATGCTCGATAAAGTCGAAATTCCATTTCAGGAAGAATTATTTCAGCGCCATCTAAACTTTCAAAGTTCTAACAACGGAAAATCGTAGTCGGTTTTTAACATTACTGATATATGGCTGTTTCCAATCTTTCGCTCTATAATATTTGTTCAGCAGTTTTCATCACCGAAACTTAGGTATTCATACCATATTGTAAAATTATAAATATATGAGTTCATTCAAAGCGTTCATCCAAGACGGGACCCCACTGTTCCAGCATCCTTGATCTCCGCACAATCAAAAAAGTTAAGAAAAAAGAAATGCTAAATGTAAAAAAACTTCATACATGAGAAGACTATCCAAATTGAATTACTCAATGACGCGGAAAATCCCGAGTAGAAAATGATAATAAAATCCAGTTACAAAAAAAACATATTCAAATCAGGTTATCTCAATGATAATACATCAACATTAAAGATGCTGTCATCCAACCAGCGCAGCAGGTCGACCGGTTTCTGAGTCATTACTTATTCAATGATGCTTTTAGGCACTTCCCAGAAATAACAATAACAAGTGCCATCTAGAGATGACAGCACGTTCTTGCAGTTTATATAATGATTTAGATTTTCACTAGGTCATGTTTATAGTCACTTTCTTCGACGGATTATGAACGTCGCTCAATCACTCTATATTTTGTAGTGAGTATTCACCCCTTTTTTTCAAAGTATCTAATGAATTCAATGCATATCAACTGCTACCAACCTAATCTCATTCTGGCAACAGATCTCGATTCAGAGTATGTATATAATGATGTAATTTTCCTTTTTTGTTATGTTGGTTGTCATTTTTTTCATTATCTATTTTTTTGCTGTTTTCTTATTTTGTTATTCATCGTTTATGTTGGGAAATATTTAATGCTTTTGGCCCTTTGTAGATTATTGACATTCCATATATTTCTTTCCTGTATCTTTTCATTTATGATTCCCAATTCTGTTTATAATTGTTTTAAATTATTTATTAGATAGTGTGGCTTTTCATTCCTGGCGGGTCGAAATCGGGGTTAATATAGGTATAGCATATCACCGTGAGTGATCTCCCGATTCCGAGCATCATGGCAAGGTCTTGTCTTCCTTCAGTTTATATCTTTGCATTTTTTGTTCTACCAATTCATATTTCCAGAGAACCTACTACTCTGATCACAGTTCTGTGAATACTAGGCAACCTTTGCATTTTTTGCCTTATTAAAATATTCTTTCGTTTAATATCAATTTCCATCTAGAATCTATACGAGACGACAGTGACGATAACTACCATTTTTAATGTTGTAATTGTTCTGAACCTGCAACAGAAATCGACTTTCTCTTTTCATGCCCCCATTTCCATTGCAGCGAGGTGTTACTGGACAAGGCTGTCTTGATATCTTCAGCTCAGAGGACCAGAACTATAGAAAAGTGTGAATGCCCTGAAGAATACACCTCCCTTTCCTGTCAGGACCCCAGTTCTGGTCACTACAGATATAGATTACCGCCCTATGACGCATCACACACTTGGGTTGACAGAATAGTGGGAGTGGCGAAAAAATGCAATTGCAATGGACTATCAGACACCTGTGATGTCGATACCGGACATTGTTTGGTAAGTAGTAGTAGGGTTACTACTGAAATAATGTTTTTCTTAGCTAATCTCGGGTTCTTTAATGATACTTTTGTTACAGAACTGCCGGAACGACACGTTTGGTCCCCACTGCGAATATTGCGCAGAAGGATTTTACAAAACTCAAGACAACTCTTGCATGCCTTGTCAATGTCCTTCAGAGAAGCAGAACTTCGCGAAAAATTGTACGGCGAACTACAAGATGAACCAGTTTGTCTGTATGTGTAAAGAAGGTAAGTCTACGATTTTACACACTGGCGTCGCTACGGGGGGGGGGTAATGGGGTAATTACCCCCCCCCCCAGGAATATATTTTGTTCGGAACATAAGTCATACAATCATTACATAGGAACATATCGTGACAAAATACTATATCCTAAATTTTTTTTCCCCCCCCCAGAAAAAATTTCTAGCGACGCCCTTGATTTTACACGTGGAAAAATCACTAATTCAGGGGACTTGTTGGCACGTTTGTTCAGGGTACATTCACGCCCAACTTTGCTTGTGAAGTTTCCAAAGTTTG
This sequence comes from Hippodamia convergens, assembly GCA_038502775.1. Lineage (NCBI taxonomy): Eukaryota > Metazoa > Arthropoda > Insecta > Coleoptera > Coccinellidae > Hippodamia > Hippodamia convergens. The sequence goes on along the minus strand of CM076610.1, from coordinate 57,869,772 downwards.
CCACATCGGTGTTAAGTTTTTCAACGTAACCCATTGATCGGTTCAAGTTTTAATTCTTCAATTTCATACTGGAAATCAGATAACATCTTCATCATACATTTTGAGATCTTGAAGGATATTTTGATCAAAATTATATTTGATGGAATAGAATGAGACTTACGTCGTGTAGTTGGGATTAGTTTAATTCATGTCGATTAAATACATTGTTCCTGGTCCAATAAACCCTGTGTAATAATATTTATTGTAATAATATTTATTGGCATTCCCTAAGGAGAAACATGTAAATCCTGAAGAGAGAGAGTATTCTCTCTGTGCTCAGGAGCCAGTTTACTAACTAAAGACTTAAAACTAACTTAAACTAAAAGATGTGGCATACTACTGGTATAGCCACATACACACTCAGTCTGTCATATTATTCTTAATTTCATTCATAACCTTATTTTATGTGACATCTTCAGATTTTAGTAATTATTTGGTAAAAAATTTGAATATTTAATAGCGGTGTAAATACAGTTTTTTCTTATGAATTGTTTTTTCATGTTTCGGTACAGGAATGTCCCTTTTCCTGGTTTATTTGCAGAATTACAATATATGGCACTCAGAGAATCATAGTAAAACATAACACATTTCGTTGCATATAATACTTCAATCGTTGAAATTTTTAATAACTTTATGAATTTATTCTGGAGATTAATGAGTTGTTTTAATTCAGACATATAAGCTCCCCCCCAAATAATCAAACCATAATTGACTAAACTATATATATTCGCATAGTGAATTACCTCTAATATTTTTTTAGGCAAATTTTTAAGATTATAAATTAGGTATAGAAAATATCTTATTTTTTTAATTACATCTTGAATGTGGCAGTCCCATCTGAGGTTAAAATCCATGAAAATTCCTAGATATTTAGTTACATTCGTTCTACTTATTTGTTTTTTGTCTATTATAATTTCAGTACTATGCGGAACACTATCTACATAACAACCAAAAGTAACATGTTCTGTTTTAGTAATATTTAAAGTCAGTTCATTTTCTATAAACCAGTGTAGCCTGGAAATATTATATTAATATATTAATATCATCATGAGGCGCGATAAAAGTTTTTTCATGTCATGGAAATACATATTCAAATTCAAGATATTATTCCGAATTTTTCAGGATATACAGGAAAGAAATGTAACAAGTGTGAAGATGGGTATTTCGGAAAACCTCAAGATATCAACGGGTTCTGCGAAAAATGTAATTGTAATCCGTATGGGAGTGTTACAACAGCGTGCGACAAGACTACTGGAAGGTGTCAGTGCCATTCCGGTTTCACAGGCGCAAGATGCGACCAATGCAAGAGTCCTAGGAAATACATCAGTAACGGAGTTTGCACCTGTGAGTATCAGGCTTTGTATAAGCCTGAATATAAAAAATTTACTCTTTTTACGTTTGAATAAAAAATTCAAATTACACACATATTCTTTTCAGCTTGCGACGAATGTACCCAAATTCTCTTCAACTCCATCGACGATATCTCCAACCAGCTTAACGAAACATTGGAATCTTTCGCAGATGGCTTACAGGGTCCTTGGAAATACCTAGATGCCCTAGAAGATCGAAGAGATCTTCTCAAAGAAAGATTCGAAGAAAGCAACGATCAACTGAACAAATTTTCTCAGAATGTTGAAGACATCAGGAAGTACGAAGACAAAAGCAACAACCTCCACAGCTCACTGAGGACCAAGATCCGACAATTCGAAAACCAAGTTGAGAAAATCCAGCTCTCTGGAGAGAACGCCGTTGTTATAGCTCAAAACATATCGGCTCTGCAGAATAAAATGGAAGGTTTCATCAAGGAAATTAATGGGTTCGGAACTTCACATATAAACGTGAAAAATTCGTTAGAACAAGGGAAACAGCTGTTGAGGGAAATTGACACCAAAGCTAAGACCATGAAGACTGTTGAATATAACGGGGTAATATTCGAATACTGTATAAAATAATCAAAGAGATCAATGAAATATATAAAATGGAAGATTTCAACATCGATAAGATAACTGGGAACATCGAAGATCTACGGATGCGATTTGAGGATATGAACAACTTATCAAACTTCGTCAAGAAAGAATCAAAACATATTAAATTCAAGAACAAGGAAAATACGATAAAATACCACGACATAGACAAAACGATATTGATACTGAAAAACAGGTACAAGAAGACGATGGAAGACATGGAATTTTCCAGAAAAAAACTGAATGAAGCTGACGAAATACTGGAGAAGGTAAAGAAATTATCCGACGATCTTCTGACGATTGAGTTTGATGAGTCTTTCGAAAGTCTGGAAGACGGAGTTAAGAATTACGATGAGAACGCAGATGTCATAGAAGAGATGATGGGGAAAGTCAAAGAACATGTGAGAAACCTTAACCAGACAATGATGGATTTGAAAAGGTTAGTTCAACACATTTTTTGATAAGTAACTTTAGATGATATTAATGAATGAATGAAACATAAAAAATTTAAAATGCGACTATCAATATTTGTCGACTTCATCTCTCAGATCATTAATTTTTAATTACTCGTGAAAAATTCAAAAACTGGAACTTTATTAATTTTATGCTTCATAATAATTCATGAGGCTGAGAATCAGGTATACAGATCGAGAAAACACAATTGGAAACATCACAGTTTCTATAGTAAATTCGAACAGGGCCATATTCTAGTGGAACAGTGGCAGAATCAAAACCTCAGAGGAAGTGATATAGAATGAATGGCTGGGTCGACAGATTCGGTTGGGTGGGGATGTAGAACACAACGTATGGTGTCGAATCGAATCAGTAACACTCCAATCGCGGTTTGGATGATTTCATATCTGTTGTAAATGAATACGACAATTTTATTCCACTCTGACGCGAGGAATTTATTTGCCTCAATGAATGACTCAAATAATTTCCTGTGAAAATTAGTATTCAGTTTCTTTTTCGCCAAAACTGGTTTGGAAATGAAAAAAATTCTAGAAAATGAAAAAATTGAAAAACAACAAATACATTCTATAAGAAGAAATTAAAATACAAAAACTAATTTTATGAAAATTAAAATGGAAAACAAAAACACTTTCGCAAAACATTCGAAATTGAAGATCGATAAATTAAAATTAAATGTTCAAATAATCCACCTTGTTGTTCCAAACAGTAGACAAATCTATTATAAAGAGCCTATCTCCAAAAGCAACAATGAAAGAAGTTATTGTCTCCACAATAGATTGACCAGCGAAGTAACATTTTATGATTTGAATTTTCTCTTTAACCGTAAATTCATTTTCCAACCGTCTAGCTATCACATCTGACGTTCGAATACGACTAATGTGCATTGCAATTCGCGGCAGCTGAGATTTGCCATTCCAACAGTCCAGTCCCCTATTTATTATCGAATTGCAATGAGATTTCGATTCTCCCACTCTTCTACTAGAGTTGGAGCTCATTCGAATTCAACATTCACATTCCTATGTTTCCATAAGGATTTTCTTTATCTGTATGTACTTGCTTACATCATTATAGACTGCTTAACAGAAAGTCGTTTAGAACTAGAGAAATAGAGAATTAAAAAAGTTTTTTGGAAAAAATGTGCGAGACAAAATAGATTCATCGCCGGCAAGAAGATACAGAATCGATATTGGTTTGTATTTTTCTATAGGTCAGATTAGGTTAGGTTGGTCCATTTGTGGGCCTAACGCGGATTATATTCGCTTCAAACTAGGAATGGCAGATTCGATTATGCTTTGATATAAGCTGTGGTAAACGTATTTTGATTATATCACCTCACTTTCAGTCGAAAAATAATGATGAATAACAGAAATCGAATACTGAGGTGACGCTTTCGTTCTGCGCGATTTTATCCCATCTGAAAAAATTCAGCAAATCCGCTATTTATTTTCCAGACAAGTCAACTTTACACAAGAGGAATGGAAAAAGATCAATGCTGGCGAGAGTTATGAAAAAATAGCTAAAGGCGTTGCAGAAGCTGAGAATGACGCTATGGAAGCAGAAGAGACATTCGCCCAAGTGAAGGATGTTATGAACCCCTCTGATGGCGATACCCTGGTTATACAAACTAGTATCTCCTTGGGATTCTCCGATCGTCTTAAGCAGAGAATTATAAACCACGTGAATCAGAATCATTTGCGCAAGAGTAAGTTAATCGTTTACAGTTCTTCTTTCACCGGAGTAAAATATCGATGAGTTCATCGATTTCGAGATATTCTCAACTCCTTTTCCGTTCGAGAAGCAGTTTTCGACGAGGCCTTCATAGCACAATTTTTTGTATCCCCAAATCTTTATTCATTATAGCTCCTTTCTTGTCATCGAAGGAATTGGTTTCACTTAAACGGATTCAAGTACATATTCAGTATTGGCGCTTCTTTCTGCTGCGTCGTATATCAGCTTGATATCACCAAAAGTTCATATATCCCTACCCGCTGCCCATATATTTGAATTTCATTACTGTTCTGTTGTTATGCACGGTTATTTTGCTCTTTTATTTGATTGATGAAGCAACTCGTCTTGTATTCAATCAATCAGAAACTCATCTTCCACTTAACATGATATTTTAATCCCATTGTTACCTTGCTTTTAGCATATGAGCATGTTTGGCCTTCAGTAGACGGACTCGTTTCATTATTATTTTGTGTAGGTAATATGTTTCCGAACGAATTCGATTAAATGCTTTCCCGAAGAAACAGGAATTGAGTTTTGTTAGATTCGATAGATTTCTTCGTTATTTTCCTGAATATGTTGATGACCGGTAAACATATGTGATTGAAATTCATTCTGAGATTGAATATCAATCCTGGGTCAGCACGTTTATAATACCTTTCCTAAAGGATTTGCCCAATTTAAATGCCTGTTGTTCCTCTCCTATTGATGTGTTTCCCAATATTTTCGAGGATGATTGTTTATTCACCGGTGTTAAACTCGTTGATTTCTCGAACCGTTCAATTACCTTTCAGAATTAGACAATGTCAGATACGAGCTGGATAATTTAGAAAGGGATATTTACAAAAGCGGGATAAGCATCAACAATTTCAGTTCTTTGATGCATAACCTGAAGGAGCGGATTTCTTCGAGCAGACCGAATATGGATGACATGAAAGAGATTATAGAGACAGCGTCCGACATATCTAGGAACATGACCAGGATTATTTCGGACGTGAATACCATGCGTTACATCAATGAACACAACTTGACCAGGCCCTTCAATAAGTACCTCAACTTGACATCAAAAGAAAGTAAGTTGAAATAAATATAGAACGGAATGGTTTCAGAAACTGCAAGTCAGAACTACTTGAAGTAGGTAAAGCAGCAAACTTTTGCTCATTGTAACTCCAGGTAATGTATACAGGGTTATTCACGAATATGGCTCTATAGAATATTTTTAGAAAAGGCACAAGATTCAGGATTGAAATTCTAGAGGTGAGCTTCAAGTAACAAGGCGACTTCTCGTATATTTTTTGAAGGTTTTAGGACCGAAATGACATCAACTTTCGTTTTTCAAATGGGAAGATCGATTTTTTATTGCATAAATAGATTCTCCATTGAATTCTGGGTCTTTTTGATTCCAAAAGTTTGAATTTTCCCGAGAAAATTCTCTTTAAATGAGGAAATACAAAAAAAAATCTCAAAATTGAACTCTGTTGAAATAAAGACAACTTCGAGGTTTTTTCATTAAAAATTCTCATTTTTGAGAATCTCCGAGAAGAAAGGCTGATGCTTCTTTTCCGATGGCGTGATTTTCAGAATATGATACGGGAGGTCACAAATTCTTTGTCGAAATTAGAAGTGACGAAACATCAAACAATCCTTTTTTTAATTGGAACCCCATTTTTTCGAAGCATTTTCGAAATCTTCGTCGAAAAATGATAGGAGCATACGTCCAAGAATTCTATCCCAAAATGAATATTTTTCGAGATATTCAGGAAAAACGATTTTGTCTTCAATTTTCAATCTCATTCCGAATGTGTTATTTTAACTGGAAAATAATTAGCGATCAAGTGAAATTTTTAGAAATCTCTATTATCCGGAAAATATTTTCTTTTAGTTCGGACGATTTCAGTTTTTCTTTATTTCTTAAAGTTTATTATAATTTCCGCAAATTCTTAATTCTGGAGAATTTTTTTTTGTCATGGTAGGAAAATTGGAATTTTCAGTAATGAAATTGTTACATGTTCTGTTAATTTTTTTTTTCATTAAAAATTATCACAAATTATTTTTTCTGCATTCCTGAGAATTTTTCACGTTGACGTCACTAATACTCACATTGAGAACTTTAAACCAATTGTTGCTCTCGCATTACAGATGATAATTCACTCGTCTGAACTATGGAAAATATTTTCTCGATAACAGAGATTTCCAAAAATTTCACTTGACCGCTTATTATTTTCCAGTAAAAAACCACATTCGGAATGAGATTGAAAATTTAAGACAAAATCGTTTTTCCTGAATATCTCGAAAAATATTCATTTTGGGATAAAAGTCTTGAACGTATGCTCCTATTATTTTTTGACGTCGGGCTCTGTCTACGAGGAGTTATAGAAATACTCGTAGACAGAGCCCGACGATTGTGCGAGCCGGTATTCCTGGAGGATGAACTTGAACATCTACAGCATGCATTCGTCGCTAACGGAAATAATGCTAAGAAAATTCAGAGGGCAATAAGACCAAAACTTTCCACACGTGATGACAACACGTCACAATTCACCCCTAATGGAAGATCTATCTTACCATATATCCTCAAGGCCACCGATAGAATTGGTAGAATATGTACTAAAGAGGCACAATATAGAGACCGTCTTTAAACCAACTCAAAAACTTGGCCAAATCATCAGAACTGCCAAAGACAAAGTCGACCCACTCTCTCAACCCGGTATTTACAGGATACCTTGTGACTGCGGCAAAGTCTACGTTGGTACAACGAAGCGAAGTATCAATACGAGAATTGAGGAGCATGAACGATGCTATCGACTCAATCAGAAAGAGTAATCCGCACTAGCGGAACATGCTCTAACAGATAGACACAATATTGTTTTTTCACAGCAGAGGCTATTTCGAACATCAGTTTCTATCCTAGGATGAACATGGAAGTCATTGAGATATATCAACATAAGAACAACATGAACAGAAGGGCAGAAACTCCTTTGGTACATAGCGCATGGTTGCCGGTTTTGGAAAAGACCAAAATGAAGCCAATACGAAGTGGACCAATCAACAACGCCCCGAGTAAACGCACTACCTTCTCCGCCAATTATCAAGGTATAAGTTGGGCCAACGGATCGAATCCAGCATCACTTTCGGAAATTCAGCGGTCGAGTTACAACCTCAGACCAAGAATCCTTTGAAGATGCCTACCGCAGTAGTGGGCGAAACGTTAGGTGAAATAATTTCTAATAGATCACGGCCAATAAGCCCGAAAGACTCTCTCTCAATGTCAGTATATCCGGTCGTGAAAGCCTGAAACTATGGCCTTCCCATTATTTGAAAAACGAAGGTTGATATTACTTCCGGAAAAACCTAGAACCTTCAAAAATATACGAGAAGTCATCTTCTCACTTGAAGCTCACCTTTAGAATTTCAATCCTGAATCTTGTGTTTTTCCTAAAAATATTCTATAGAGCCATATTCGTAAATAACTCTGTATATGGGAGGTCAGGTCACCAGAAATAAATAATTCACTAAAAATCGTTTTCTATTATTTATAATGGTTGGAGACCGACAAGATTTCCCCATTTTTTGTTACATACATTTTTCAAACAGTTGACCGTTTTGGGCGTTCATGAGGTAGAATAATCTAACCTTTTTCTACATCCTTTCGACTGATGTTGAAAGCGTTGAATCTATATTATAATATATAGACAGTTTTCAAGTAAATCACCCTGTATCTCGGAAATCGAAGCGTTTGCGGACAAAATTTATATAGTAATTGTCATTATTTTTTCATGCAGAATCACCTCTTGAAATTTCTATCACTTATTCAGTAATACCCTGTATTACAATATGTTACTAAGTGAAGTACATATTTTTGCAGACAGGTTTTCAGATTTTCTTTAAAGTCCAAGTAAAGTGATATTGCCTTTTCCGGAGTAAAACTATAATAAATATATGAGAACACCTCAAATTTGCTCTGAAAACAACTAGATTTGAAAAAATTTCCGAACTTACCTTAACCTGGAGGGGTGTCACATTTAAGAGGCGCCATCCAACAAAAAATTTCTATTTCCGCCTATGCCCGTAATAGTCAAAAAATATGGCCTTCGGAAATGTTCATTTTCCAATGAACGTGAGAGAAATGATTAGTCAAAAACGCTCTTGTAATAATTATTTTTCCAGATACGAAACAATTGAACGAACAGATATATTCGAAAATAAATGAAATCGAGACACTCAACATAAACACGAATCTCCACAGTATAATTGACAGGAAGAACGACCTTTTAGCGCAGAGTTATCAACATCTTAATAACCTGAAGAACAAAATCCGCGCATTGAAATCTAACATCACCTTCACCACCCAAAGGGTTAACAATGTAAGTGAAACGATTATTTTGAGGTACAATTCATATTATGTTTTTTCCTTCCTTCAGTTGTACCTTCCAATATCTCTGACCAACTGCTCGCGCTGGTACCAAGTGAAGAACATCGGAGTGTTCGACAGCATGCGGATGAAGTTCAATTGCAGTACTTGCGATCTGCTCAACTTGTCGAGTAACGGTCACAAGATCAGCATGAGGGTTATTGACGATCTCTTTATGCTCGAATGGAATAAATTTCCAGTCGAAGTAGAAATCGACAGGGATAGGATTACTTCTTTAGAAATAAAAAGGTAAGATATGTGAGACAACATTACGGTACAACCAGAGGCGTACGCTGTTTATCTTGAGTTGACTAGGATTTTTCTTTTACACTTTTGAAGTGGTCGTTGTATTTTCCATATTCCCTTTTTCAACAAATAGCCACCAAATTTCAAGTACTTATTCGAAATTGCACTTTTTTTTATAGGCGAAAGAATAACTTGTACCTTTTCATCCAAAACCAAATAATAGAAATACCAGATCCGAAACTGCTACATATATCTCCTAACGACTTGATCAATATCGGTACCACTATAAATCACCCCAATGCAGGATGCTTATATGAATTTTTCCTCAACGAAATCAACGTCGGACTGTGGAATTTCGTCAAGAGTTTAGGAAACTGCACAGCATGCGAAACGTAAGTCGATAACAATGAAACCATTTCGTGTTAATCAAATTGAATCTTTCAGGGAGGCGAGAGGATCCGAACAGGAGAAACTGAACACCCTATACGTTGACGGAAGCTACTCGCTCTATAACGTATCAACGTTGAATCCTCAACAATTCTCGGTGATACTCAATTTTAAGACTTTCGATGAAAATAGTCTGCTATTCCTGGCACAAGAAATTACTGTAAGTTATCAACTGTATTGATTTTGTTCCTCTTTTGTTTCAAATAATCTCGTCGTTTTAGGTAGTAATAAACTGCGCCACATGAGTTAGGGATATTGACTTAAATTACAAAATATATATATATATATATATATATATATATACATTTATTCTTATGAAAAAAGAGAGCTAAAATAATACATTAAATGTTGCAACAAAAAGTACCTAAGCTGAGGTAAAAAAAGAACGGGGTATCATTATATTCTTTGTATGATACTATAGAATCATACGATACTATCAACACTAGTATCATACGATACTATACAGCCAGGGGAAAAAACCTCAGCCGAAAAATCCTGCCTCCCCGTAAACAAAATAACAAAAAATATCAAATATCAGGAAAATCTTGAAAGACATCAGTGTGATCATCTTCATGTTATCCGTCGATGGGCTCGGATACACAGATTCTTCCCAAAACGACTCATAATTCTTAATCTGAAATGAAAAAAGACAAAAGCAGAAAAAAAACCGATTATTCAGAATAAATCGAATGCATTTTGGAAATGCATTTGCTACTTTAAAAAACATCAACATTAAGATTTCTTGGCCAAATAATGTTCGGAGGTAAGAACCATTGAGATCGAATAACTAGAGCCTTCCGGTTTTTTGAACTTGAAAGGTATTTGCTTACCACATATTTAGGAAGTTTTCATTGCTAATACATTTCGCGAAAACAATCAAAGGAACAGAAAAATTTTCTGAATTTTCTCTCAGTGAAAAATGGTCGTATAGAAAATAAAAAACCAATTTTCGAAGCTTGAAGGCTCTAGTTTCTGAAATTATTGGTTAACCATTTTTCAGAGCACAGGTGCGGATAAAGCACGAATAGAAAATTTTTCGAATATTTTTGTGCTTTACGCTCACGGAAATTTTTTATAGTTAGACCGATGCAAATGTCACATACAGGGTGTCCAGTAAAGACCACGTCAAACGAAAACTGTTCATTCAGCTCTAATTTGATTATTGATACTTTTCTACAAGAATCTGTTTTGTTCAATTAAATAGTGATTTTTCTTCACCTGTCACATAAATGTCGGTCAAGCTCGAGAAAATTTTTCCATTTTGAAAATTTTTCCTTCGTACTTTATGCGATGATTGCATGACTGCCGGTACTGCGAAAAATTGTGGACCACTAAATTCAGGAACAAGTCTTCAAGCTTCGAAAGTTTTTTCACTGAGATACATACTGTTGAAAATTACCAAAAAATTTTGAATATTTTTCTGTTTCTTCAATTGTTGCTCGAAGTATATATTGACAAAATTTGAGAAATTACGAATTCAAAATTATTATATGAAATTTTTTATATGCATCACGTTGCGAAGGTACCTTTTTTCAGGTTTTCGATATTCATGGGGGGGAGAGGGTTTTACCCCCATTACCCCCCCACCCCTGTAAATCCGCCCTTGCAGAGAATTCAAGCATTTTGAGACTATCAATCCAACGTATGGCCTCCAAGGGCATCAATAACAGCTTCACATCTTCTTTGCATACTACACACGAGGTTGTTGAACATTTTTGAGGAATTTGGTTCCATAAACGGGACAGTAGCTCTCTCAGATCATTTAAGGATTCTGGGGTAGGTTGATGATTATCCAATCTTCTTTGGAGCATATCCCATGTATGTTCTATGCAATTCAAATCTGGTGAGTGCGGAGGTATTGGTAAATGTGAAATAGCAAGCTCCTCGCGCGCATTCTCAACCATGGCTGCAAGGTGCAGTCTAGCGTTATGGTCTAGAAATTGAAAAGTTTCACCAAGCAGCGTGAAAATTTGGCAAAACATTGTCAATGACATGGTCCCTATAGTGTAAGGCGGTCATTTTCCCAGGACAAATGTTTAGATCTGTGGCCCGTTGAAACATATCCGGCCCATACCATAACACTACCCCTCGTAATGGATCGACTTCTTGGACATAGCGACGAATACGGGAAATGCGTGGGATTGTCCATACCCTTTTTCTTCGATAATATGAAAATCGGCCTTATCTGAATTCATCAGTGAAAAGGGCACTACACCATTGACCGCTCCAATTGATATGTTGCCTTGCCCATTCTAGTCATTCTACGCTTATGGTCACGTGTTAATGGACGTCTAGAACCTAGATTCACTTCTCTAAAACGTCGTCTGATGGTTTTCGATGGAAACTTGGACCCCATCTGCATTTTGAATTGTATTTCGTAGCATTCTACACGTAGATGTAGTGATGGAACGATCCTGAGCAAAAAAAAAGGCGACCAAATTGACGAAATGTCTCATACTGATTTTTTTGGATCGATTCAAGTTGTTATTGAGTTTTAAATGATTTTACAGCGATTTTCTCGAAGATAACATACTTTTCAAAACTCTTGTGGAGCAGTATACTTCAGTTTTTGGTCTTTATGAATTCTCTTTAAAATAACCTTTTTTTTCTCTTAGAATCCATGCGCCTATATGTCCCTTGTTCTTAAGAACGGTCACTTGGAATTCTACATGAGCCACAATGACAACAGCACTGTAGTGTCCATACCGGTCGAGAAAAAAATCAACGACGGCAGAGAAAACAACATCAACATAGCGTTGCAATACAAGAACAATAAACAGTACTATGATCTTACCGTGAACGACATATCATTCAACGAGATCAGGAATTTGTTCAGGATGAACGTCTTCAGGATTCGGCAGAGCAGGTACTTTGTGGGGGGCGTGAGTCCCACTTTCAACAGGAGCTGCATATCGGTGAATTTGACGTCTTTCGTCGGATTCCTGAATCATCGCAGCGAGAGGAACTTGAGAACTGTGGTGTCCTACAATACGTTCCCAAGAAATGTGAAGGTAGGATAGACGAAATTTCAAACACCAGTTACTATGAAAATACCTTATGCAATTCATGCTCTAAAATGTATTTTTTTTTTTCATTCCAGGAGCTCAATTTCTATCGCGCATGGTTCACCGGAGACGGCTACCTCATCTTGAACACACACCGCGAAGTACAAAAGAAAATATTCAATCTTTACTTCGAGATATGCCCAGTTTCAAATACAAGCTTCGTAATGACCATTGACAAGGTTGAAGAATTGCCATCAGGGACAAGAAAATGTTAGTTGAACTGTATAATGGGGAACGTGTCGAGTCGGAGGTTTCATTAAACGAAGTTCTGAATACCATCAATGTTACATTTGGCGAAAACGAATCGGTATTAGGGGTGAATGGTGAAGAAAAAAAAGGACAAGGAATTAAATTGCTTAAAGGAGATCCTATCATTTTGATCATTGGAGAAGATTACACGAAGGAATATGGTGGATTTCTGGGAGGAATATCTAACATATTCATTGATAACAAGTAAGTGATAAGTAAAAATAGAAGTTGGAGAAGTTAAGATTGCTTGCTCGCAAATATTTTACCTCTGTTCTATTCTTTTTTTCCAGAGGAGTATCCTTCAACTTTTCCCCGTGAAAGATTTCAAACACGTTGAAATAGGACGTTGGAGGATGCCGGATCTGCCAGAAGAAATCCCAACAAGTCTCACAATTACGGAAAATCCGGACAGTATGCAAAATACCCAAGGATGTTTTCCAGCATCACCACATCAGACTGATCCCTTAGCTATCAAGTTTGGAGATAAAAAGCCCAGTTATGTTTACAAGAAGAACCCATTTTGGAGGAAGAATTTCACCATGGAAATGGAGTTCAGGACTCTTTATCCGGATGGTACATTATTGATATCAATGGTGAGGAAATGAAGAATATTGAAAATGAGACAAACAATATCTCGACAAAATTATTTTTTATTTGGGTTTTGTCTCTGCCAATGGTCAAATGCTCTTGCTTTGAATAGGAAAAACATTTTGTTCCCGACACTGACATGATTCTATATTTTAGGGTTCACAGCCAAAACCGCAGTATAATATCTTGGAGATACGTAAAGGACAACTCCAGTACTCTATCAAAGGTAGACGTAAACCCACAAATATTATTTTTGACGCTAAAGTGAACGATGCAAAATGGCATACCATCATAATAGAACAGACATTAATAAAAAAGAAGAGACGTTTGCGTATTGCTCTTGATGGAGTTTGGCAGAAGCCACCCAAATTACCAAAGAGTAATGTTCGGAACGAATTTTACCTAGGAAATGTACCTGAGAACTTCACAGCTAGGGATATTGTAAGTATCTCTAACCCTCCTTTCAGTATTAGAGAGAAAGATTCTGAAGGTTTCGAGATTTCCAAATCGAAAATCCTATAATAAATTTTATGAAAATGTTATTGATTCAGGTAAAAAAAAATTTCAAAATTTTTTTTTTTCAGAGTGTACAACAATTCATTGGATGCATCAGGGATTTCAAAATAATAATATGTTGCAACTGAATACCAAAGACCTAACTGATTATATGAACCTCGGTTCCTGTTTTCCTCGAGTGGAGTCTGGAGCATACTTTGGGGGGGATGCCTATGCTATTTACAGTAAGTATTAGATGACCTAAAATGCAATCAATTTGCCGTGATATTGTTAACTTCTCCAAGACATTCTGCTTACAACATCAGTAAAAAAAATTTTTCAAAATATTTCAAGTTCACCATATTACAGTGTTTTTTCAGAATTGAAAATGCTTTGCTGAATGCAGTCAAAAAATGTATTTTTTTGTGAATATGGTCTAATGGAATAGTTCAGCCACTTTTCATATAAAATTTTTTATTTTCTCCAAACTGTCTTCATATTCTTCTGAAATTCTAAACTGTCAGTGTAAATCACAAAGTGTGTTTGTGATTTTCATTCCAATTATTGTGTCATCTATAGTGTTCAAACATAAGAGAGAGCTTGGGTAAACAAACCGGAGCATAAGAAGGTGGGGCTAAAGGTTGTCCGTTCAGAGTTGAATCTAGAATAATTCTAACATTCCTATGGTTTCAACTCAACCTCAACCCAAGTACTCAAACACAGGAAAGGTGTATAATCAGAACAAACTCGAAACTATTCTCCCAATGAAATACACACAACACCTCTATGTTAAATATATATTTACTCATAACACGTTAAAGGAAGAGTCCCTCATGTATGAAATCCAAATGAAATATTGAATTAATCGAAAATATCACGTAATACAAGACATGAATATTCTAATTTTGTCACAAGAACGATCCTGGCAGTCAATCGAAATTACTTATAAGCTTTATGACTGTTCGACCAATAAGAGAGTTGTCTATGCGTAAACTATACAATGTTGGATGTTTACATCGCTCTCTCTAGTGTTTGAACGGACTATAGTAACACAAAATATAATTTCTCTAATTCTGTGGAAGTCAGTACTGACAACCACAAAACGAAAAATAAAACTGAGAGCAATGAGTGCATTACAGCACTACTTTTGTTACTGTAATGAACTCATTAGTCATTATGATACAGAAATAGAGGGATAACTTTTTAATACATTCAGGACCGATTCTTTCCAATTTTGAATTGATATAGAAAATTGTCTCATGCATCAAATCAAATTGTTGACAGGTAGAATATCAGTTACATTATTCAGCACAAGGTTGTTCGTGTTCTTTATTTAGACCAAAATATCAGTTTTTTATTTCATGTGAATTACTATTTTCAATCCATTCCATTAATTTATTCAAATAAGCAGTATAATCTTGCTAGAATACGAAATTTTGAGAATAACACTGATAATATATCATTGTTTGCTCTGCATATTATTCTCCTCGAGTAAAAATGAACAAACACTTATTTTATTCCGTCTTGCCAATAATACATTCAATTTTCAACATTTTACAGAGAGAGATTTTCAAGTAAATCAACAGCTAGAACTCAGTTTTGATTTCAAAACATCAGAGCAAAATGGAATTCTCCTGAGCATCTCTAATTCTGGAAATAGTCCGGCTCTTTCAATTGAACTGCAGAATGGAGGCATGGTAATGGCTGTTGATCTTGGAATTAGTCCAGTTTTCAGTGTTGCTAATGATTTGAATTCTGACTTCGCATTGTGCAACAACAAATGGCACAATGTTACTGCGATTTATTCTCAATATGAGCTGACAGTGAAGATAGATGGTATAGCTAGAAGTTGGGCCAGGTATGATACCAGCTCCCTTTCTGATGATATTGAGGCTCCTCTCTATATTGGTGGTTTACCAGGTAAGAAATTCAAACGGATACAGCACAATAATTGGAAAATTTAATTTTTTGCGATACTCCAAAAATGAAATCATATTTTTACAGATGCAGCACCAAGTGGTACATTAAAGGTCAGGGAAAACTTCAAAGGCTGTTTGAAAAACTTCAAAATTGGTGAGATAGTGAAAAATTGGACAGAAATGGATGAATTGAGCAGTGTAGCTCTAGATTCCTGTCCTATAATGGAATAATACTGTAGTAAAAAATTAGGTAGTTATTTATTGAATTGATGTATGATCTTTTATTATAGTAATTTTTGTTTGTATTAATGATTCACTGCCATTTATTGTACATATTAATGAAGTATTTGCTGTAAATATTCAAATGTATAATTTTTTCACATGTATTTTGTAAAAAATAAAACTGACCTGACTTTTTTATTTTTATTTCTTTGACAACTCAATTATTGAAAGATGAATATGATTCTTATCAGATGTATGGAATATTATACTCTTTCATTCTCCTAGTGTTCTTGCTTTCCAAGAACTCTTACATTTTCATGATGATATGGGTCATATAGACAGCAATACTTGAATTTAAGAAATAATTCAAATTGGGCAGATAATAAAAGACTAATATATATATATATATATATTGTTACAATAGAAGCATTTCAATGAAAGCTATCCACCCAACATATTTCTGAAAACTTCATTTGGGTTTTCTCTCTCAGTCTCTGAAGCAAGAAACAATTAGAAAATTTTTTTTAATAATTGTGTCTTGTTTCAGAGACTGGGAAAAAAAACCCAAAACTTCATTGGGGTTTTCTCTCCCAGTCTCTGAAAATTAGATATTTTTTTAAATAATTGTTTCAGAGACTGCAAGAGAAAACCCAAATAAAGTTTTCAGAAATATGCAGTGAATGTAAATTAGAAAATCTTTTTTCTACATATTTTGCCAACTTCCAATCTGCATCCACCTAGTAGGTACTTCTTTGGGGAGGTTGTTCTGGAGCACATAAGATTTTTCCAAGACAGAAAGATGCCCTTCCTGCTTAGTGTGGAGTCTCAACAATTACAAGAGGAGACAAATCTCTGACACTTTTGACGAAAGATTATAGAGTATACTCTATAACCATAATCTTTGCTTTTGACCAAGGAAGTCGGGGAAGTCAGAAATCAGGGAACTGAGGGAAGTTTATCAGGCAAGACTCACCACAAGAACAACACAAGTCAGCGCCAGCCCAGTAGCCCACCCAAAATCCATGTTCCATGTTTGTTGAATGTTTCTATTTCTATGCCACAGGCCACAGAATATCTATTCTTTCCTAAGGATAGATATTCTGCCAGATTTGTAAGTTATCAATTCTATGGCCAGAAGCCACAGATTTATAGGTTATAGAGTTTGTTCGTTTGTTGATAGGAGAACATAAATAAAAAGAGTAAAGTATGTGAGAGTATGATTTCAATATGTGCTCATAGATTAATACTGAATATAATAAAAATAAAAAATCTTTAATTTACAGATGAGAGGGAAAACGAAGTTTTCGAGTTAACCTTAAAAACTTCGATTTCAATTTAATTTCTGCGGCAGAAAAAAAACATATGGCATTGGGTAGGTTCAAAATTCTGATATTCAAGCAGAATGATATTGTCTGTTAAAATCATATAGATAGTAGATTTGAATCAGTTTAGATAAATTTGCAGTTAAGTTTACTGACTGCTCCCAACATTTTCACTTATTTGACGATATAAATAAACATTCATTTCGTGGAACGCATCATAGAATGAATTATCACGTGGTCTTTCTGTTTCTGCAGAAGTGATGACTGATTTAGATTTCACTATTCACAAACGTCAAATAAACAACAGTTCACAACTATCTAAGCTTGATGCTACATCGTGTTGGTTTGTTTTGTTGTCGTGCTGTGATTTGTAAATAAAAATTAAAAACATAATTTTTTTGAATCAAATATAGTTAAAAGCGGACAATGTCCAGTAAAGTACACGAAAATGATCTGTACGGTACAAATTTTTCCATTGAATCCATCAAAGTTATAGCAGAAAGCATAGGAATCGCCAGTCTTCAGGATGAAGCGGCAAAAGAAATGTCAGATGAAATATCTTTTCGTTTGAAACATATAATACAAGACGCCGCCAAATTTATGCACCATGGAAAGCGAATCAAACTTATGCCTAGCGATATTGATAGTGCTTTACGCTCCAAGAACTTGGAGGTTTGTATTATCTTGCAATGTTACCAAGGAGTAGTAAGTGTGTTTTTTTAGCCCCAGTTCGGTTTTCAAAATTCGGACTATACACCATTCAGATTTGCCTCTGGGGTGGAAGAGAACTGCACTTCTTGGAAGAAACGGAGGTTGATTTAAATGATTTGATTACAAACTCAACTCCGAAAGCTCCTTATGAGGTGACATTGAGGTCTCACTGGTTGAGTATCGATGGTATACAGCCCACTATACCTGAAAATCCACCACCAGCCACGAAGAGTATGCAGAAGGTATATTCCCTGTGTTTCACCCTTGATGCATTTCTAACCATTAGAAACTTTTCAGTTGGAATCTGTAGATCCAATAAATAAAAAACCACTTAAAGAAACATCGGGTAAACCCACAACAGGGAAACAGAAGTTGAAAAATGTAGAAACAGTACAAATTAAACAACTGGCAACTCATGAATTATCTGTTGAACAACAATTATATTATAAGGAAATAACGGAGGCATGTGTTGGGTCAGATGAAGCCAGAAGAGCTGTAAGTTTGAATATGAATGTTTTTTACAGCACCTCAATATTCTGTGGTTTATTTACAGGAAGCTCTTCAGAGTTTAGCGTCAGATCCTGGTCTGCATGAGATGTTACCACGAATGTGCACTTTTATTATTGAAGGTGTAAGAGTTAATGTAGTCCAAAATAATTTAGCTCTTCTTATTTATCTCATGCGAATGGTGAAAGCATTATTGGACAATCAGTCATTGTTTCTAGAAAAATATGTGAGTACTTAAAAACAAAAATTGATTGATTGGCTAAAAATGAATGTTTTAGCTTCATGAATTGATTCCTGCAGTGACGACTTGTATAGTTTCAAAGCAACTCTGTGTGAGACTCGAATATGATAACCATTGGGCCTTGAGAGATTTTGCATCCAGGTTAATGGCCCAAATTTGTAAAAATTTTAATACTAGTACAAACAATATCCAAACCAGGATAACAAGAATGTTTACTAATGCCCTGAATCAGGGTGATAAAATGCCTTTGTCTTCCTTATACGGTGCGTTACAGGCACTGTCTGAATTAGGACCAGAAGTTGTCAGGATATTCATTTTGCCTAGGGTGAAGATGATTGGTAAGCAAATCTTTTAGTAGTTAGCACACTGTTGAATTTATGATTTTGGAGTACCTTTTGAATATTAGCCTTATAAAATACCAAACTCAAGAGATATTACTCTTTCCCAGATGCATAAAAGACTGATGTAAACACAAACCTAAATTATTTTCAAAATCTGTCAATAAGAATTGGTCAAGTGACCCTCAATTTTGAAAAGACTCGTAGTGATAAAAATAATGCTAATAAGTTGTCTCAATCCCCTCCATTTTTTCATGAAATTTTCCTTTCATTTGCAAATTTGAAAATTGTTCAAGTTGCAAATTATTTTCTTCAAATTATTCAAAGCACACAAGTAGCAATTACCATGTTGACTGCCAAGCAAAAAATATCTTGTTTTTGGCGATTCATTTTTTGGCGCCAACCACAAGTTTAATCAGAGGAAAAGGTCGGTGTTTTCCACGAGAAAGGTTTATTGGTACTTTCATGGCTCTCATAGAAACGGTAGGTGCAGTTTATTATGTATTATAACAATATGTACCTAAAGCCTATTAACATTCATATATTATTGGTTTTTACCCAAAATTAGAATGACATAAATTTTCGTTTGGTTTTTTTTAGTGTGTTATATCTTGTCACTTGAAAATAGTTCCTAAAATAATTTAACAATATTATTTCATTGCTATATAGCGATAAAACTTTTCATTTCCACGTATTTTCATGGTTTATAAGGTTTATGATTTTAAATCAGGGGCACTTTTTTTAATGGATATGGCCATAAATATGCTAAGTACCCATTGTAAACATATTTCAGTCACAAAATATATATACATAAATTTTGAACAGCATAAATATTTAATGCATACTCGAATTTAACTTGGGTTGTTGAATTAAATTTGTTCAACTAAATTTAACTTATGAAATTGCTTCACAATAAATGTTTTCGTTCCAAAAGACCGAAATTAGAATCAGTGAAAGATCAAATGAAAATTGTGAATTATAGGTCCTAATATCAGAACACCATATCTTTATAGCAATCGCAGAGAGTGTTTTGAATTAAATTTTTATTCTCAGGAGCCCGATTAGAACAATACTCTGAGGGTTCAATGGCAGCGAATGTGGACAAATTGGCTGCTGGTCACATAAAAACTCTCATTGTCAAAGCTTTGGGGCCCGTTTTGAAGACATCAGATCACCCCCGACTTGATAGAAGAGTATAAGCAGGATTACGGTTATTTAGGGGGCCTTCTTCACAGTAATGTATCCAAAGCTCGAACGCAGCCTAACTCGTCAACGGCTACAAGCAACTCAGTAACAAATTCCGCAAGTGCCATAACCTCAATTGCCAGCTCAGTAGCAAGACCAATGTCTGCAGCTACTACCACAATCATACAGCAGGTTAGTTTTTTCTTTGTTTTGTTGTAGAATATACCTGTCTTAATATTTATGGTGAAAAAGTGAAGTTAGGAGAATATCATAATGTAATTATTCATAGTAAATGAAAATTCATAAAGAGAATATGCAAGGTGTACCAAGTTCGACAGCCTATTAGACGTTTCTGAAGAATTGGACCTATTTGAAATCTGAAAATTGGGATTATGATATTGTTCGATATTATCTACTGAGCTAAAATATTCTTGAAGCCTTACCACTTTCACTTACAGATGATATGAAAAAAAATTTTCAAAAATTTTTTTTTCTCTCTGTTCGTTTCAAATATTGATAGGGTATTCAATTCTGAATACATTTCTATCAGCATTCGTCTAAATACTTTTCAAAATATGAAGAAAAAAAGAGATAAAAGTATTCGGTATTATGTTTGTTATTCATATTCTAAATATCTTATGCATAAACCGTTTTCACATTTTTGTAGTCGTAGACTGTGAAACTCACAGGTGTTCCAAATGTTGGGTCGAAAATTGAAATCAAGATTGGCTCATAATTTTTGTTTTTTTAATTAGAAACCTATTTTTTTATGTTTGCATTGGATTCTGCGGAGAAAAAAAATGATAGTGTTCTAACATGTTAATGCTCCAAAAATTAATACTTCTTGAGTTATTTAGGATTTTATGATTTTATGTCGTACCTAGAGTCAAATTCATGAAGTCTGTTTCATATCAACAATAATCTATTGTCATAGAAGATTAATTATTACAATAATTCACTAATGACATACCTTCATCCTGAATTTATTTATCATTGTTGATATGAATCAGATTTTATGAGTTTTACTCTAGGTACGACATAAAATCAAAAAATCCTAAATAACTCAAGAATGATTAATTTCAGGAGCATTAACATGTTAGAACTATATCATTATTTTTCTCCGCAGAATCCAAAGCAAACAAAAAAATATTGGGTGCTAATTCAAATGAGCCAATTTTTGACGCAACATTTCGAAAACCCTGTAACGAGTTTTTCAAAATTCTAGAAATTTACTATTTCCACGGTCTTCGACTTCAAAAATGTGAAAACGGTTTTGCATAAGATATTCAGAATAGAAATATCAAACATAATAAGGAATACTCTTCGAGAAATAAAGGAATATTATTATTATTACTCTTATCTATCTTTTTTCTTCATATTTTCAAAAGTATTTCGACGAATGCAACGATTTTAATATGAATGTATTCAGAATTGAATACCCTATCAAAATTTTAAACGAAAAAAACAGATAAAAATTATTTTGAAACATTTTTTTCATACCCTGTATAAGTTAAAGAGGTCAGGCTTCAAGAATATTTTAGCTCAGTAGATAACATCGAACAATATCATAATCCCAATTTTCAGATTTCAAATATGTCCAGATCTCCAGAAACGTTTGATAGGTGCACCCTCTTTATATAAAAACTAGTTAGTGTCTCAGGCGCCAGTCAAGTTCATCTATTTTTGTTCGGTCAAGGCATCAAGGCAAATGAAATATTATTTCGATATGAGTTTATGATTTTGAAAGGTTTTTTTGGGATATCTTGAAAAGTTGAACAAAATGAAAAGCATTCCTTTTCACTTGATTCAGGGAGTTTCTAGGAAATTGTAGAGGTTTTTTTTGTTTTCATGGTTTTTTCAGGGTAGTCAAAGACAAGCAGTTTTTCAAGACATGCTGATATAAATCTCTATTCATTTATTTAACACTGGTTGTGCAGGAATGACGGGAAATCCCAAATATAATACAGTAGAACCTCGATTATCCGTGCTATTGTGGACCGAGCCTACCTCGGATAATCGAAAACTCGGATAATACGAAGTTTATAAAATAACTCTGAAAAATATGAAATTTTAATCAAATTGAGTTTTATTTACGTGAACAGCTACTAAATAGATAAGTCAATACATATATTATATAAAAATAATACACAAGTATGTAGATATGTTCCTTAACAAATGACAAGTACAGACATCTTGCAGCGCGAGCAAAGTTTGACCTTGTGAAATTGAACTGTCTTGTGCTATCCACGCGACTCGGATAAAGCAGGCTCGGATAATCGGGGTTCAACTGTAATATCATGTGTAAAAAACAACAACAAAATTTGCGGAAAGTAACAAACTTTGAAAACATATGAGCTGCTCAAATGCATAAAGCCATTGTAATGGTTATAAATCTTAGCATTTTTTTTCTATTGCAGAATATCGGAAATAGAGTCATGAGTCCTGCGATAGGTAGAGTAGCCAACCCAGGTAATAATCAAAAGATAGTCTTTGTCACACAAAGACCAGGTCAGGGACAAGTCCAGAACCAGCAATCTTCAGCGTCCCAGAATGCACAGGTCATAAAATTAGTATCTGGCAGTAATACACAGGTACAGCAGAAATTCGTCAATTCCCAACAAAAGATGGTGCTAGTTGGGATGCAGAACAGTGGAAACATCAACGTTAATCAGAACAACATGCTAAGTTCGAACGCACAACAGAATGTATCTTTCATGATGCAGAAAAATAATACGATTAAAATGAACGATGGGTTCTCACACTTGGATGATTTATCTCATTTGGACTAGAGTTATGATGGAAGTGAATAGAATTATTCCAGGTAATATTTTCAGTTAAATGTTTATTTCCCCTCAATGATATAGATATTCTTCATTTTTGCTGTCCAATCTTCGATCTTAACTTAGACTAGATTATTTTCTTCCTTAATTTTTTTTATATTCCTCTTTCAGAATCGAATTGAAATGCAAAGGTCCATATGAAAATGTTGAATGCAAGAGGCAAGAAATCATAAAACTAGGGATTATTTGCAAATTCCTAAGAATTTTTTATATAAATATATAAAAACCTTTGTGAGGAAAGTCTATTCAACGTTAATAATGTGTTCATGAAGTTATTGAGAAATATTCTAGTTATGCTGAACGGCGTTTCTAGTCCCTTTCCTTTGAGAGCATAACTTATTTTATACTGATGAGAAGAGTGAAAGATAGAACTGTACAAAAAATTGATCAGAAAAATTGTAATATAAATAGAAAGATTATCATGTATATATTGCGACTGAATTTTGTACATACATATTCAAATGTCTCACCAAGATTTTTGTAAATTAGGTTAAGATTCAAAATGAACAAGAAATATATTTTAACTCTTTGTTTTATTATATTGTTTGAATATAGAACTCATTCTGATAAGAACTTCCCATTTAACACCTTCAAGTTATTGCTTAATGATTCTACATTAAGTAGTACAAATCTGATGAGCTGCATGAAATGAATATGTCCTTGACCAAATTCATGCCTGAGTGCACCGTAATGTATTAAACTTTTTTAAGACTTGAACTGGTTTAATTTATCAAGTATTACTTCTAGGCAAATTGAATGAAGTGCAAGATATTTCCAAACCCGTTTTTTAAGAAAATATTTAGAAATGGATGGTAAATTTCGAAAGGTTATTGCTTCGCTGGAGAGTAGTGCAGTTTACCTCGATTTAATTATTCAATGAAATATGAGGTGTAGTAACGAACTTACAAAATTTGCTGCCAGTAGGCTCTTTAATTTTTACAACCTCTATTTTGACCCCCGCAAATAATATATATTTTGAATAACAAGAATTTCTGAACAAAATAATATAGATTCTGATATAAAAATAACTAGAAAAAAATCGATGTGATTGAAAACGTGGAAAATTATTTAACAAAAATGCATAAATCTAAATCTCTTCTAATTTTTCATTCAAACATATCTATCAACTTCAGGCTACTTCTTGTTCAAAGCTGGAGTTGGCCCAAAAGTCTGATAGACGTGTTTGCGACATTGAATTCCTAAGATAATTCTTGATTATCTTAAGCCCAATAAATCGATCATTTGGCGATGTTTAGAGAGTGCCGGAAAGCTTGACGGTATATTAAAAAACTGTTGAAAACAGTGCAACACAGGGAGTAATTGGTGATATTTCGAATGGAGCTATCAGAAACCTTTTTTTTATACCATTTAGGAATATTTTTCAGGAGTAATAATTGCATCTTCATTGTTTCAGTTTTGTTCATTATATCATTAGAAAAATATAGCGAATCGGCAAGTTCAATATGTAATGAAATTATTGGGACCCCTTTAGTATCGGGGCCCTCTGATACGGCGCTGTGCTAAATAATTGATTTTCCTTTTTCTTCTTTTTCAAATATTTTTTTACCGCTCTGACATTTTTTCTAATGTCTGAAAAGTTATAAGATATTCAAACTGCCGTTTCTAATTTCCGCATCTAATAACTTTTTATCTTTTTTATATTGAAAATGAAAACATACGATAGACGTTTCTTAAAGGATAAATAAAGCTATGCAAATAATTCTAGAACTAACCTTCAATCAAATTGTAATCCTGAAACCAAAGGCACTAAAAAAGTTAGAATATTGAAAACTTTGTCTTCGATTGTGAACAAACTTTCACAACGTGGTTTCGTATTCAGATATTTGTTTCTCTCACTACTAGAATCGAAATGGAAATAAAATTATTCAATAATATTTCTCCTTATTCATAAAAAATATCCTGATTGGAGAATTGAAAATAATTTCTGCAATAACAGATAAGCCGCCGAGCCCCCAATAAAACGATCATGTGGCGACGTTCAAAGAGAAATACCGAAAAGCTTGACGCTAATGAAAAACTATTAAAAATAGTGTAGCACAAGATGTGATTGAGTGATATGTCGAATCGAATCACTGTTAACCTTATATAAATATATGTTTTGAATATAATTCAGGAATAATATTTCTCTATTTTTCGAATAATAACTTTACCTTCATTGTTAAAGTTATATCATCAGAAAAATATCGCGAATCGGCAAGTTCAATAGTTATTGGGGTCCCATTCGTTTGGCTCGGGGGCCCCTCAAGTGCCAGGGCTCCCCGCGCTCCGGGGTCTGCGCGGCCCTCTGCTACGCCACTGGATCTAGAATAGAAATCTTTCATTATTTCGTGACTTTTTTCAACCTCACAACGGTGACATTCGATCATTTGAAATTTTACTTTGTATGTATTATGAAGCCGCTCTTAAACAGCGGAGTATTTTGCCATTAGGACAAGGCAAAGAAAAAAACGCACCTTCTAAAGTAGCGGCATGGTGCTGAAAAGCATTTTTCCGTGTGGCACTGTTTCCATTTCAAAATGAAGAGTCTAGGAGCCTCCATTATAGAGGCAGAAATGTTCTTTGAACACTCTGATTGTTTTATTTTTTTCGATCTATCTTGTATATCTTAGATTTTTTAAATATTGGGTTTAACTTTTATTGAAACTGAACGAAAGAAGTTTATAATATTATTGCTGGTACCCACGGTGTTTCGGATCTCTTAGAGAGGGAGCTTTCACATCTAAGAATAATCAGATTCAATTGATGTGAAACACAATGAAAAAACAGAGCCTTGGTATATTTACTATAAATGATTTCTCACACTCTGCCTCGATAGATGAATTAAGAGAACCAAATAGTGATTTTTCGTGTTTTATATGCTTTTATTTCATGATTGTTTAAGGAAATACTTGTGAAGTTCCAGGGCTAACTTGCTAGTTGCCACCCCCCTTAAGGACGCCCATATATGTATATGGTTGTTATTTGAACTTTGTAAAACCTGCTCCGAACCCGCAATAAGTTCTTTTCTTTTATAATTAGGGAATTGAAAAGCAGTTGATTCCTTGCCGAAGACGACCATGGAATTTTGCTATTTATTGGCTATATTCCTACTAGCTTTACATAAATAAATAGCTTGTGACAATGAAAACATTTGAATAAAATACTATAGATTAATTTGCTCTGAGATTTCCTTCAGGGATTATTACACTTTATCAAAGTATTCCTGACATTTTTGTTTGATATGCCTGGAAAGCCAATGTCCTTAAGGTTTGCGTCATTGAAGGTCCAGTTTCGTTCAACATTCTTGTGAAATAACCTTCGGAATCTTGTAGCAGAATATGGGGATGGTCGAATTCCACCTTACATCCACTATCTAGCACGAGCACTTTATCGGAGTCCATTATGGTGTTTAGGCGGTGAGCGATTGTGAGAACTGTGCATCTTTTGAACTTCCTCCTTATTGTCTTCTGTATGAGTTCATCAGTTCTAAAATGAAAAGTGAAGTTTATAAACTCTGCTCTAATGAATATTCAAGTTGAGTTACACTTTTCAGCAAATTTTGACCAATTTAACTCTTTCATGCATAATCATCAGAATCCACGTCAATACTATAGAGAGATATAATTCTCGTATTTTTATTATAATTTAACAATTTAATTTAGTTCATTGGTATAGAGACTTCACAGAAGTTAGTCTAATTATTCTGATGTCTAATTGAAATGAAAGAATAGCCATGAGTTATGAGCTTGGGAATGAACACAATATGATGAGAAAAGCTGTCGATCAACTACAAATCAGATCAAGAAATTCGATTTCCCATTCATCGGGTATTGACTTGATGCTGAGAGAATGAAGATATGCAACTCATAAGTTCGAATTTCGAGAACGAAAAAACATTCTTAATTACACTTATTCGTGGAGTATTTGCGTCAAGCAATAATCTGGGAAGAATCTGATGATATGGGCGTCCCATTGATACGGTACTAGGTGTTTCATTAGACTCAAAAGCAAAATTCAAAATATCTTAATTCGAATACCTAAATTGAACGAAAGGGCCCCATAGTACTTACTTGGGATCAACGTTAGCAGTGGCCTCATCCAAAATTAATATTTTGTTGTTCCTCAATATTGCTCTAGCTAAACATATAAGCTGCCTTTGACCAACACTGAAATTACTACCACCTTCTGTGATCATGAAATCCAAACTCTGTATTTTATCCTTCAGCTCTACTGGAAAATATAATCTCTCTAAACTATAAGGTATGCTTTTATAGAAGCAGTTTTGATACATGTTCATAACTTTTTCACCGTATTGTGGAATTGATCTCATTCGAGGTAAGAGTAGAAAAAAGCTTTTTCCAATAAAAAAATACGTGTGGCACTCGAGGACTGCCGCGGTAAAGCTTTTGCATAGCATCTATTCAAAAATAAGAAGATAATATTGTTGTTGTTGTTCAGAATATTAATTTATCTTACAATACATGTAGGTTATTCAGGAATGTTTATCATTGAAACTATAAGTTTATGGTAACTGAAATAAGAAACATAAGTTTGAGACTTAATGGAAAATAGCGCCTCAATCGTGGTCCCATATTTTGTTGTGGATCATTATTCATTTTTTAAATTCAATTTTTTCCGAAAGAAAAGTTGTCATAACCGCTCTGATTTTTTATCAGCGAAGTTAATGTTGAAATCGCCAGCCAAGATAAGTGGAAATGTATTACCATTTGTTACCAAGTAGTATTCGACCCTTCTTCAGTGTACTCCAGTACAGTACTCTACCTTGTCCAATTTTGTTTCGGAGAAATGTAAATTGCTACCATGACTATGTGTAGGCCATTCCTAAGTTTGCATAAGCATGCCCAAATATTCCCAACAAACGAGCGCTAAAGTCTTCAATATTTATTTCAATATTCGGAGTCATAATATTTAGTAACATTATTACTATTTCGGTAAATAGCAACACCACCTTTATGAACAGTATCTCGTTTGAATTGAACAATACAATTGAAATTAGGTATTTCAATCAGATTATCACGCGTCATGCATGTTTCGGTAAGATGTAACACATTGGTTTCCCTCGTCACTGAATCTTGTAAATCGTATTTGTGACAATGTGAATTTTGGCAATTAAAAGTCATTATTGAAATGCCATTTCTATTACTAATGAAAACCAAGACACATTGAGCTATCGTCTGAACACTATTTAAAGTCAGTCTTTTGAATTCGTGCAACAAAGATGCAGTCGATGCAGCTTGCCTTCGATTATGATGAAACTTAAATGCAGCATTATCATTTATTGTCGTAATATACAATTTTTCAATATTAGCATTGAGTATTAATATGTTTATACTCAATGATATTAGTCACCCGAGAGAGTTCCACCTTGCAACTTATGTATAGTTAGAGCAAGAGCTGAAGTTAATGGAAAATGTTTGCGTTTGGCTATACATTTTCTATCCGATGTTAATGAAATATTTGCCGTTCGTAATTCAATGGGAACAGCGAGATTGCCGACTCCGTCTAGTCGCAAGCACCCAAACACCATGCTGAAGTCTGCCGAACCGAACTGACGATACACGGCTGTGTTGGGTTTTTTCGTTACGGAATTTCTACATTCGGTCGCCGCGCTCAGGCCTGAGATAAAAGCTATGCAATAGCTTAAAAAAACAGTGCATTGACCAGATATGAATCTAAAGACATAGAGTTTCAATTTTCTATCTTTTTAGCAAAGATGCTATAAAACGTTTTCATTTCATAAGAAATTTTATTCTATTTATGATTTCATCATAGGAGTTCTGATTTCGATAGCATAAAAACTATGGTCGCATTCACTGGACGAAGATTCCGCTACCGCTACCTGGCATAAATTGAAAGCGCTCCCAAAAACGCCCACTGCTCCAGAACGTTTTGAGTTGGCAGTGCATGTGCCACCCGAGGATTCCGCAACAGTTGCACAACTGTTACCATGTAATTATACCTATACTCTGTTCAAACTAAGCGAGAGCAGTTCGCGCGCAGCGGTAGGAGGGCTTTCGGATAGTTACTTTCCGTCCCGGATCTACTTTGTCGGAATCTTGCAAGATTCCGCCCCAATCTCTAAAACTCTGGTGCTTCCTGGAATTACTTTGTCGCAATCATTAGGTAAATAGATATGGCCGCTTTCTCTTCGCTATTGTTCATGCATATAATAATAGTTTTTTTTCTGTGTTAATCAGCAAATTCAAGGACCTACTTCATCCGTTGTATACTCACTTCTTCAAGAACATCCCACAATTGATCATCGCTGAATTCATTGAAAGGATCTAAATTGTAACGTATACTTGCAGAGAACAGTACAGGCTCCTGAGGGATTATAGAGATTTTTTTGCGTAAATCTTTCAGCCCCAGGAACCTAGTGTCAATATCATCTATTATGATTTTCCCTTCTATAATGGCCAATCTGAAGAGTGCTCCGATCAAAGAGGACTTTCCTGCTCCTGTTCTACCGACAATACCGATCTGAAAGCAGGAAAGAAATAAGCAATCTTTGTATAAGTGATATAAGAATATTTTAAGCTCACCTTTTCAGTGGGATAGATTTGGAGACTCAAATTGTTAATAACTGGCGGATCGCTCTCAACATATCTGAGGGCCAGATTTTGAAACACGATTTTACCTCTACTAGGCCAGGTTTCAGGGGGCATCTTGTCTGCAATGAATGAGTCTGTAACAACCCTACATTTCATAGATAAAAATCTATATACCTTTTGGAGTCACTAAAGGTTGTTCTTTTTCTAACTGAGTGTATTCAAGTACCCTTTCCACGCTAGTCAGGTAATTGACAACTTCAGCCACTTGTCTAATCCCAAACTGCAGCATACCAACCAAAATTATAGATTGCGATATTCCGAGTCCTATAAAACTCCCTTGGACATTGGTATCTGCAAAAATTCCATCCAGGAAAAATCAACTATTACTAAATGCCATTTTGTTGGAACTTGATTCGTTAATAATTTTATTATTGATTTGTTATTCTATTTTCATCTGAACACACTGTTGGATAGTATTGAAGTTTTAACTACTTTGAAACGATGAGGACTGAGTTAAGGAATAACTCACATCGGTCTAATATGATGAAACCCACAAACAACACAGCAAACAAAAACTACACATATGAGATCCAGCCATAAGCCATAAGTACTAGCACAAGCTATAGTTAAGTACCACGATGAAGAATGGACATCCTGAAAATAAATGAATCTGTAAAAATTAGGGAGTAATTGAACTGAAACCATGATTCACCTGATGTTCATCAAATTGTTTCACCAAAACATTTTCATTTCTCGTTGCTCTTATTGTGGTCAGTCCATTGATTGTTGAACTGATGTAGGAGAAAACAGGAGATTTGGCTGAAAAAATGATAATTCCCAAATGAGAAGAACGAAAAGTGGATTCAGAAGATATTTCTTAATGCAAACTTACCAACTCCTTCAATTAGTTTAAGAGATCTCGCGGTATTGATATACCAAATCCTAACAACGAAGAAGACTATACCTAATACAACTATAAGAACACACATGTACGGATTAGAAATTGTTACCATAACAAGAATACCACATACAACCATCATGATCTGAAAAACGATGAAATGAATAAAATAGATTCAGACGAATGAATGCAGTCTTTTTCACCTGTATCACATCTATAAGAGCCTTGGGCAGCATTTCATCTATAGCCCCCATATCTTTGGAAAACCTATTTAGCACCCTTCCAGCAGGATTAGTATCGAAAAACCGCATTGGGGACTCCAGTAAACAGTGGAACATCTTATTGTGAAGATTTTGCGAGGCTGTCATACAGGCGGCAAAGTACGCCAAAGATCTGATGACGGTGACTACTATGGCGGCAAGGATTAAGGTACCGTATATGTACATCTGAGCTTCGGTCTTCCATAACATATGGTCGACTCCATCAATTGTCACATGAGTTACGAATTTGTCCGTGAAATCTTGCATCCACGATGCTATCACTTCGGTGCCATTGGAGAAGAAATTTTTGGCTCCAGCATCTCCCGCTACATACGAATAGTATGAATCTGTATTAGAGTCGAATATTTCAAGCTGGTCATGCTCCCACGTATGGTTGAGATATTCAGTTCCATGTAAAAACTCTACTTGGCTCGTCCTGTGAAAAAATGACGGTGGAATAAGTGGAAAAATAAATCGAGTTCTTCTGATCAAACCGAGATTGTATAAATATCATAATTTTTTATGTGCATGGGGGGCTTTCATTGTTAGTTGGAAATATTTGAAGTGTGAATCTACGGTATTGTACAATTTGTAGCCTTCTCAGATCATTGTTCTGGTTGACTAAAAATTTGTATAAAAATTAAACAATTAGTTCCATAAGTACTACGAGTACATACCATCAATTGATTGCCACTAATGCAATTGGAAAACTAAATGTGGGTTCACAAAACTTTGATTTACCGATGAAGAACAATCAAATTGAGTAGAGTCACCGAGATAATATTCCAACTATTCATATTTAGTGGCAAAGATGTGCTAACAGTAGTTTGGTTTTGTCATTTATGATATTGGTACATTAGGAAAGATGAAAGAAAAAAATTTGAAATGTGCGCAATTTTTAGTCTTATCACTTTATGTTGAATCTTTTATTATCATGAAGAAAATAAGAGTAGAATTAATATTTTTCGAATTAAACTCTTACCAGAGCGTTATCCAATAATCGGAAGAACTCAGAAGAACTTGACAGAAAATCAGGAGGAACACGATGATACTGATTGAGCAGATATTTCCAGTGCTGCTAATGTAGGCCCAGAAAGCAGAACCTCTGTAAGAACTTTTCTCTTCTATATTCTCGTTGTCTAAGGTGTCATTAGAGAGCTCTCCGCTCATTGAAACTGTTGTCTGAAATGAGTCATCACAATATCATTTTCGTCTAACAACACTTGTGGGTAGAAATAAAACAATGAAGTAGATTTGTTCTTGAAACTAGATGCAATAATTTCTGATCGCATTCTGCAATTTTGTCAGATTCCAATGCAAATACAGTAATGTATGGATAATCCGAACCCCGGATAATCCGAAGTACCCTATAATCGGAACTGCCCTAAATGGTTAAATGATATGTATAATCCGAACAGCTTGAACTCTGCAAACCGAACGCCCACTATTTTATTTTGTTATGAGCAATTTAGGCTGGATGTTCATTTAGGTCTCTGACAGAACAGATTGGTGTCGAGAAGTCGACAATATCGGACATGAAAATAAAAGAATGGAATTCTTCGCCATGTGTCGCAAACTGAAAAAAGTCCTGAAACCGGGAAAAGGACAGTGCATAAATTCCTGATATTGAAAATGCAGTTTATACATAGTTTTCACAACAGAGAGCCCGACACGCGCCAATTTATCTCTAGAAATGAATCTGCCATCCGAACGTGTTCGGATAATACATAACCGAACGCGTCTTGCAAACTTTCTGTTCGGATTATCCGTACATAACTGTGTATTCCGAATTGAGCCGTTATAGTAGACCCAGAGAGGCACAGATTAAGTGCTTTTACAATGGTATTAGAGAGTTATCGAAACACAAATACAAGCCTGACTTTATTAAAGGATCCTGTAATAAAAGATCCCTTAACGTTGGTCGAACATTTGAGCTATAGCAACGATTTGTATCTTGACAACTTTATTATGACATTTCCTTTATTTTGACAGTTGTGAGAAGCTGTTTAACCTAGAAGATTGCGAGAACTGTCAAAATAAGGTATCTTTTATTTATATACAGCTGTCCTTTATTCAAGTTAGGCCTCTATTTGCGTTTCGATAACTCTCTAATGAAGCTAAACTTTATGGTATTTTTCAGTATCGACAAGACAATTTTTTCTCTTGGAGAAACTTTTTTAAATTCTAGACAGTAATTCATCTATTAACTGTCACATTTATGAGAGAGAAAACAGTTCTGCATTTCTCAATGCAAAAATCACTAAACGATATTTATGGAAATATTCCGTTCATTTCAATAAGAAAATCAACGAATTACAGAAAATAACGTATTAAGAGAAGGCTTTTTTAACACTCGTTCATTAAAAAACTCGCACGAATTTTGAACTCTCATCTATAGTGATGTTCTCGAAGCAATTGGTGTTTTTTCTAAATTGAGATGAAAATAACATTTACTAACATCTCGATAGAGGTTGAGAATAACACTTACTGCTATTGAAGCCACTGAGAACCTCTGAAGTTTCTGCAAAGCT